>JACMIF010003182.1:0-15383 GCA_014805445.1 Diplogasteroides magnus
TATAATTCGAATCTAATCTTCCCCGTATATGTCATAGAACTCGCGAGAAAAAATCGAAAACTTTCGTCAAAGTCAAACTTCGAACATTCATAAAAAATCGAAAACATTTTTTTCATGAGCTATCACCCCCCTAACGTTACTCGCCCAGGTATGTAGTATTTTTAAAAAATACAAAAGATATAGGTTAGAAAAAAGGTGTACCAGGCACTGTACGATCAGTACGTGACCGGCCTGATATATCTCTCGAGCCCTACTATCACTATTAATGCCAAAACTTTAACAGAAAAATAAGACAAAAATGTGTGGTTAGAAAATATTCAATTTTCAATCCGTGCCCTGGATCACTGTAGGTACGGCAGGAAGATATCAAGATGTTGAGTGCTATGACGATTTGAGCCCGAATCCACCTTGACAGTACCTCGAAACACCGTTTCTGCACCCAACACTATTGGGGTACCCCCAACAGTATTGGGGTACCCCAATGGTATTTGGGTGATGAGTCTCGCAACCAACAGTATTGGGACTATATTAAAATGACCCAAACTGAACGGCCCCCAACACTATTGTTGAGACTCATACCCAAAAACCATTGTTTTCATTATTGTTTTTGAAACCTTAGCCGATAGTGTATAAGGGAGAAATTGACAACTAACCCGTGTTCATAATGGGCTGCTTGCAGATGAAAGAGTTCTGTTGACCTGCGCAAGCAGTTGAGTACCTTAGAATTTCCATCAAACACCGTCATGATTGCTTAGTCGTACCAGTTGCCATCATTCTGTGAAAGGGTGACACACTGTCCGTATGCGATTATGGGCAATCCTGAAGAGTTTTCTTTAGTGTGGGGGTTGGGAGTACGTTATTGACAGCCGTCCATTTTTAGCCGTCTAACTTCATTACTAGCGGACGCCTGTCACTTGGCAGATTCCTAGCGATCGCCTCTCACTTGGCAGAGACGACCGCTAGAAATGAAGTTAGACGACTAGAAATGGACGGATGTCAATAGCGTACGCCCAACCCAAACTCTAGTTTTTTTACTGATCGATAGGGTAATCGCAATTATTCACCTCCATTAAATCCATCGAAGTCATACGAAGTTCCGTCAGTCCATGCGCAATTGTCGTGAGTACCACTGTTCCCCGTGCACTGCAGACCGAGCAGCGCTACCTGAACTCATTCTTTCAAATCATACATTTCACTATCTGGTGCAAAATACGGTAGTTGACGGCAGGTTACGGTAGGAGACGGTAGGACTTGTATCGCCGAGAGGAGTCGATTGGTTTTTGGTTTGACTCCCTACGACCATTTGGAACGAAGTTATGGCCAAGTGTGACGGACAGATGCCGACACGAAACCACGAACATCATCCGTGACAGACATTAGCACTTTGCATATATAATATAATCTCAGCCAACCTGAGCATAAGGAATCCTTGCTGTCAGTGCATTTTCTGTTACGTCATCATGAATGGAGGCAAGATGTCCTCCTTCAGAAACACACTGCGACTCGGCTGCTACGAAGTTCTTGGAGGATGTGTACACCTAGAAATCTTTGAAGCTATTAAACAAAATTCTGGGACTCACCCTATAGCAATATCCATACAACTCCGTGTATTCGCTAGGGCATGCCGCATAACCCAAGCTAAAGCATAGTGATGCAAGTATGAGGACACGAAACATCCTGGAAAAACGTAATTATTTCAAAAAGCAAACGGGGGTGCGGCAATGTCAGCGAACGATCCCGTCACAAACCTGATAACACGTGAGTTGATTCCCTGAATTGCCAGTTGTCATCCCGCCTCCACTTATGGAGATTATCACTTTCTGTGACCCAATAACACACATTCCTGGGAGTAATGGATATCGAACGAAAATTTAAATATCATCATCCGATATTCAGGAAGTTAACCCCCATGGCCAGACAGACTCCTGAGCGTGAGGTCAATTGAAAAAATATTCAGTACAGTATTTATATTTCAAATTAACTGAACTGCTGATATGGTTCCAAGTATCCCGACTGCCCTAATATCCTACGTTACAGGAAAAGTTGCGCGATTTCCCTTCTGAAGCTTTCTGAAGCCTTCAAATGGAAACAAGCTTATAATGGCTCTCCCATGGTTTTTGGCGAAAAACTTTGAACACATTTGAACTTCGCCTTGATGAGAGCTAGAACTGCTGTTGATCCCAAATCGATATATTGAGAGGGAACGGAGATTGAAATGCTTATCTGAGATGATCTAACCGCTAATTGAAGGGGTTGGAGAGGGAGAGGAGGGAGAGGGGAGAGTAGCCTTTCCTTTAGCGCTCAATGTGTCTCAGATAAGCAATTCAATCTCCGTTCCCTCTCAATATATTGATTTCGGTTCAACAGATATGTTGTAGCTCTCATCAAGTCGAAGATTTCATCTGTTCAAAGTTTTTCACCAAACTGCATGGGAAAGCCATTATAAGCTTGTTTCCATTTGAAGGCTTCAGAAGGCTTCAGAAGGGAAATCGCGCAACTTTTTCTGTAACGTAGGATATACCTATGTTAGTCCATTTTGATGAACTGACGGAACGAGAAGTGTGACACGATTGGTGTTAAATTTGTCCGAGATGAAGAGAATATTTGTAGTCATAAGGGCGTGACGTCCCGATAAGGTTTCCATTGTACCGCCAAAGCAGATGAACAGACGTGTGCTGAATTATGACCATTTTACCTTTCGTCACTAGTGACAAAAGTGAAAGGAGTTGAAGTTGCTGTTCAGGAATTTAAGAGACGTTATTTTTTGGGCTCAGGTTAAATTCGACCTTGGCGGCACCAGATGGTAGATTTTGGAATTAAATTCTGATTTTTTTCCTGGAAGTAAGTATGGGCAATGACCGTCATATCGTACATTGCTCCACCTCAAAGTTGGTGTAAGGGTGTATCTTAAACCTATTGTTACGAGGGCTGAGCCAACGGGCTACCCGCTCACACAGTACCAGGCACTTGTATGGGCGACCCTCCCGAACCCTTGGCTCGGAGAAAGGAGGATAAATCAGAGCACCTCACCGGCTACGACAGTTCCACACCAGTGCCCGAGTTCTCCGCGCCCCTCATCTGACAGTCTCCGATGTCGGCCAGGGTGCAGGGCCATCCAATCTCGGAGTTACCCCAGGACATCATCATTCACAGGGGACCCCACGACCCTACAAGACAACGACCCTACAGGACAACGACCTACGGATATGCACGCTGAACGCCAGGACCCTTGCCTCCGCCCATTCCATTGCCATCCTCGAGGAGAGCCTTCAAGGGATTCTATACGATGTGATCTGCCTGCATGAGACCAAGGCCACCCATACCACCACTTGTACTCTCGACGACGGAGCGATACTCGTTCTGGGCAAGAAAGTCGACAAGAAGAACATCGTAGGAGTCGGATACGTCATTCACCCTAGCACTGTCCCCTTCATCGCTTCCCACTACATCCTGTTACCACGAGTACGAATCCTCCGGTTTCTGGTCAAGAAGACTTCCATCTCCATCATCACCGTCTACGCTCCCACCTGGGAAACCGATGGACATGGAAATCCCCGGATGGAGCCACCCTCAACGAGATCCATCACTTCATCGTCAACAGGAGATTGATGCTACAAGATGTGTCGGAAGTGAAGGGCTTCACCTTCCCTTCCGATCATCGCCTCCTGCGAGCACGCTTCGCCCTGTCCACGAGGATCGTGAAATCATGGAGATACTCGAAGAGACCAGCTCCAAGTCCATCAAAAAGGCTAAGCGGTCTCTCTCGAAGGGAAGAGTTCCTCTCGACGCCGTCTACGACAGCAATGGAGATCCCCTTACGTCACGATCAGGAATGGAGAGATGCATCTCGGACTTCTACACAGACTTGTTCCGCTCCTCAATCCCCGTCCCCCGATGCCCAACACCCTCTTCCGATGTTCCGCCTCCTATCATCTCGTAAAATGTTCGATGGACGATCGCACGGTCCAGGAAGGATGGAGCCATGGGGTTTCAGGAATGATGCTGAAGGCAGGAGTAGACCCTCTTCACTCGATGCTTCCTTCTCGCTTCTACCGATACCTCCTCTACTTCTCGCTTCTACCGATACCTCCTCTACAAATCTACTCACACAATGGAAGGAGTCGAATTCCATCATTCTCCACAAGAAAGGTGATCGAGCAGACCTCAACAACTACAGGCCGATCAGTCTTCTCTCAATTCCACACAAAATTTTCACGAAGGTCCTCGTTTCCCGAATGGAGCGTCAGGTAGTCGAGTGCCAACCAGTGGAACAGGCAGGATTCAGAAAAAGATTCGGATGCATCGATCACATCCACACGCTGTCACTGTTCATCGATAAGCATAAGGAATTCCACATTCCACTCTGTCTCGTCTTTGTCGACTACTGCATTCTATTCATTCGAGATTCCTGCAGTGCTCAACGCACTTGTCAGAGGCGGTATCGCGCAGCACTACATCGACACTCTTGAGATTCTCAACGATCACTGCCACACGACAATGAGACCGTTTGACAAGCCCGTTCGCATCCCCATTGGCAAATGAGTTTACCAAGCAGACACCATATCCCCGATGCTGTTCACGGCTGCCCTTCAAGACTGCATGAGTCAACTCGACTGGGAGGAGAAGGGAATATCCATCGATGGAAAATGGCTCTCGCACCTCCGATTCGCCGACGATATCGTCCTAATCGGCTCAGACACCAGCACTCTACAGGAGATGCTTGATGAACTTGCCCAGCTGATGAAGAACGAGTGGTGCCCCGGACCCCGATATCTCTCAAAGGAATACATCTCGAGGAAACCGACGGATATGTATACCTAGGAAGGGAACTGCGAGGCGACGGGAGAGTAGAGTCAGCGCTAAGGAGAAGGAAGAGATCAGCATGGGCAGCAATTACATCGATCCAGGAAGTAACCAAGAGCCTCCAGGACACCAAGCTGAGAGCCTCACTCTTCGACTCCCACGTTCTTCCCGCACTTTGTTACGCGTCAGAAACATGGTCTCTCACGAAGGCAGTTATCTCCTCGATCCGCACCAGCCATCGAGCTCTCGAACGGGCCCTCGACATAAGCCTGTATGCACAACGAGCGAGGAGACAGAGCAGCAAGGACCTCCGAGCACTCTCTCTGGTCACGTATCCTATCGACTGCATAAGAAAAGCGAAACATCGATGGGCAGGTCATGTGCTACGGAGAAAAGATAACAGATAGTCAACAAGACTGACGGAATGGTCCATCCTCGACACGAAACGTCCTCCATACAGACCTCCTGCCAGATGGACGGACTCTATCGAGGAATACGCGAAGATGTCCTACAGTACAGGGTGATCTACAAGGTCGCACGCCGAGAACCCTACCGCCATTGGATGACTCGAGCTCGTTACAGAAGCAACTGGAGGAACTGTGATGCACGCGGCGCTGCCGTTGAAGATGGATCTACTAAGTAACTAAGTAAGTATAAACTAGCAGATATATATTTTATTCACAGTGTAACCGATGTTCCTTTCCTCACTGCAAAGCTACACATTGAATTCTAAAAGCAAGGCCCGTTTATCTTATCTCATCTTTTTCATTACAACTTCGTTGTCACAGCAGTAGAATTGAAGTGCCTCTAGCATGTTATAGAGACGGTTGCCACCTTTAATAGAACCAACTAGTTAGGACATACGCATTCTTTATCAATACGAGAAAAATTGAGAAAGCCAATTTTGGGAGCTGAGAAGGGGGTGTAATCAAACCGATGGATGCGCACGCTTCCACAAAATTAATGTCTAAATGATATGTATACCTACTGTCCACCACAATATACTTTTTCTCTATATCAGGATAGATAATTTAAACAAAAGTGCAAGAAACTTTACGAACAATCTATCTGCGATTATACGAAAAATGAGGTGAACTTCCTATAAGAACTGCTCTCGCTACCCGTTCATCTTTTTGAAATGAAAATGAATTGAATATTTTTCATATTTTATATTCGTTTGTGTTCTGGATGAAAGTATCTACATTGCTGTTGTTATCATTGTGCACTGTAATCTAAAGTTGAAAATGAAATTTAAAAGTCTTTATTCCCGCTTTACAGGGATGCCATTGATTGAGCGTACCATCCTCCTCCCATTACAACTTTCGATCGCACATTGAAGTTGACTGTCAACCAAGAACCAGTGGAATAGAAGATGATCTCCTGCCATCCGTGGTGGCCACTAACACTGTAAACATGTTTCCATTTTAGCGATTCTCGGACGGAGAATAGCAAAGTTATGCGCACTGTAATAAAGTGTGGGGTCTTATATTAGCAGTTTCCCCAAGCTTTCAAGATGCTAATTTCTACTTTCTTGACCGACTTACGTTCCCAGAATTGGATCGTCCATGCTTCCTCCGTCATAAATCGTGAGAACATCAATATCCTTGACCGTATCGATGGAGTCTGTAACCTCATTACTCTTACTTCTGAAGGACGACTACGACACTCACTAAAGACCAGCTTCATCTTGCCGCCCGTGTTCAGAATGTAGATGTTGCAGTTGGAGTCTGCGTCGTATGGACCGGGGTAGTTGGGCGAAAACAGCTGTACATGAACTTATAATCCTGTCAGGGTAAATGACAAACAGGGAGTCCAAGATAGCTGTATGGGTCCGGGCAGTTGGATGACAGTCCTCGGAAAAAGACCGATATGTACATTACGGCTGTTGCTACTAGGAAAACCTGGTGGTTGTTATGTACGCAGTGGTAGTCGTCAGGGTAGTGCTGGGGATAGGTGTTGTGGTCGTCAACACGACAGCTGCAACTTGACCGTGCTAATGGCTTCACGGTTAAAAAATAGAAATTCTGTGTGAAGCTCACGGTTGAAAGAGTTGAACTCGGCCTGCCATCCAATTCCACGGGGATCATTGCTCGTTTGGAAGGACAATTTTAGGACATTACCCGTAGAATTGTACGAACGGTAGGCGGGTGTGCCACTCAGTCTGAAATTTCGCCAATGACCAATTGCCTAGAAAAATCATGTCTCACTACTCAATTGGAAAACAAAACAAGACACTCACGTGTAAATAGGAATCGTCTCCGAAATACCGTCGAAGATCCTGAGGATTGATCCACTGTCAGTGTTAAAGTATGGAAAGCGAACGGTGACCTACAGATTTCTATTAGCTACCGTACTCCAGTTGCTAGGATACCTGGCTCCCGGTTGGACCGGCCAGAAGATATTCACACTTGGTGTTTGCCGGAAATGACACAGGGAAGCCGGGGGAATAGACCTACAATTCAATGAATTCACCGTTTACGTCGTTACTTACATTTAATCTTTATCTTTAAATGGGTTCACGGTTTTGTTAATTTGAATACCCCTTGTCTTTTGTCTTGGCTCAACTCCGCCGCCCTATTCGAAATATGTATCGACAAATCGTTAGTACATGACATCGCACAAAACATTGTACCGCCGAGAAAACAGCCGCGGATGATTTGGGAGGGGCCCGCACCCGCCCGCACCCTCCATTATCAAAGGGATAACCTGAACCACTGTAGTCCAATATTAGAACTTTCTTTTGACGTTATGGTAAACGCTAGGGTTTCTAAGTCGGGACTAGAGTGCATTCGTCGCCCCACACTCTACTGCCTCGTAATTTTACCAGGACAGCAGAAATGAGTTCTGGTGAGAAAATAAAACTCACAGTTCCATAGTAGTTGAAGAGCTGAGTGCCGGGACAAGTGTAGGGTGCATAGGTTGCTTGAAGGGAAGTCGTGGGAAGAGCAGTGGTAGTGCGGGGAGTGGTGTACCCGACAGCTGCAATTTGATAATGCATACTAGGGATTGAAAAACGCATAATTTCTGGGTGAAGCTTACAGTTGAACTCGGCCTGCCATCCAATGCCACGGGGAGCTTTGCTCGTTTGGAAAACCAACTTCATGACATTGCCGGAAGAATTGTAAGAACGATAGTGGTTGGCAGGTGTCCCACTCAGTCTGAAATCTAGCTAATCAAGAATTGTCGAAATAAATAATGCTCCGCTTCCCTTTGAAAGACAAAACAAGTAATATCGAATTGTGACACTTACGTGTAAATAGGAATCGTCCCCGATACTCCGTTATAGATCCTGAGGACCGATCCACTAATAGCAACAGATCCCTTGTCAGTGTTGAAGTATGGGAAGGTGACGGTGATCTGCAGATATCGATTAGCTACAGTACTCCAATTTCCATGCTACCCTGCTTCCAGTTGGACCGGACAGAATATATTCACACTTGGTGTTTGCTGGGAAGGATATAGGGAAGCCGGGAGAGTAAACCTGAAATCCATTGAATGAAATTATTTGTGTTTTCTTCTCTTGTCTCATATAAATGCCAGTAAAATAACAATGATGATGACAAATTCAAACTCACAGTTCCATAACCATCGAAGAGCTGAACGTTGGGGCACGTGACTGGAGCATACGTTACAAGAACATTGGTAACTCCTAAAAACATTTCTTGGAGATTTGATAACTTTGAGCTAAGTTATGACCAAAAGAAAAGTTAGTCGATACTTATGGCCCATAGTGTATAAAGGAGAAGTTGACAACTAACCCGTGTTCATAATGGGCTGTTTGCAGATGAAAGAGTTCTGTTGACCTGCGCAAGCTGTTGAGTACCTAAGAACTTGTAACAAACACTTAAATGATTGCTTAGTCGTACCAGTTGCCGTCATTCTGTGAAAGAGTAACACACTGTCCGTATGCGATTATGGGCAACCCTGAAAAGAATTGGTTACTTATAAATAGGGCAATCACAACTATTCGCCTCCATTGAAACCATCGAATTCGTATGCAGTTCCATCAGTCCACGCGCAGTTGCCGTGAGTGCCATTGGTTGCGGTACATTGCATACCAAGCCACGCTACCTGAAGCCATTCTTTCAAATCATACGTTTTACTTTGTGGTGCAAGAAAAGTTTTCTGTTTGCATAATATCAAATTAAAAATACTGATTGCATGGGCAATAACGCCGGATTTAAACTGTTTAACTAGGAAACGGTCTGAGGACACGGAGAAATTGGAACCAATGACTATGTGCGATGGACAGGTGTATGTTGGGAGTGTCGAAAACTAATGGTGAGAGAAACCTGCCATGGGCCATTTTCGAGAAAAATGCGTCCTAAGGCTCGAAAATGTCAAAATTAGCTATGTTTGGGATTTTCTGGCAAAAATCATGTGCAATGTACTACTTAAGTACTCTCCATTGCGGGTATGCACGTCCCTCAGTGAAGCCTGCTTCTTGCTGTAGATAATCCCAAACATAGCTATGTTCCATAAATAACCGACTTTTTTTTCGTTCTTCATAGGCAAGTAATAATACCAGTCTAAACGATCCTATATATTCACAGATACTTTTCATTAACAGCCACCACCTTTCACCATCTTTCTCTGAGACTCTTGATTATATCCCACCAGAGACCAGGGAAAGGAGAGAGAATTCATCGAGCGAGTGAATTCTTCATTCCTTCCAGCTTTGTGAATTTTCTTGTCTTGGAGAAAGAGGCCATGGATCCTAACAAGTGACCGTCGCATGGGTTGGTGTCTGGAGAGTATGTGGGAAGATAGGCCATTTGGATTAACAGCACATGCAGCTTGACCAGGGCCTATATGTCTCAATGTTGCTTGCTGCTTTTTGAGAGGATTTTGATTTTTCGTGCATGGGGAATTTGGGAGCGAAGTTTTCGGATCATCTTCTCTACTTTCTTGATGAACACCATGATCGTTATACTTTCCCCCTTGAATGTAGACGATAGCAGAAGAATTCAAGGCATGAAAACCAGAATTAGACGATGGCTTTCTCCCCAAGGATGTTCGCTTTGTTGATTGTAGCGTGGGACTTTGTGAAGCCAGGAGATGGTACCGTGGGTGTATAGCAAAGGGGTCACATATTCATTCTGTGCCACAATTTGATGAAACCAGGCCATGGTTGGAGAACGGGAGAGGTTGCCCTGGCACGTGACCCCTCGAACGCTATTTTGAGCCCCCAAAATGTTCTTTTATATGCACCAAGCCGTAGATTTCCGCACACTCCTCATCGGGTGCTGATGTATGGTGGTTTTGGCAGTATGGACTACGGTCGCCAGAATACCGACACACCTGCCTGGATACCACGTCAGTGCAGCGAGAACGATCTTCTTGTTCCTCGCTTCTTCGTCCGCCACGTCTTCTGTTCCTCAGGTTGTAGTGTCCTTCATTGAAGCGGCTGCACGATAAGTGGGCCGTGGTATGAGAGCACGTGTCGGGACCGACTGCCTATACTACCTCTACATGGACTTTCTTCAGTTTTCTGTCAGTGTGGATAAAATGAAAGAGAAGATCACGATGGCTAATTGCGTGGGACTTGGTTAGATGGACCTCTTTCAGCCGCTATTTGCAGGCATGGGCGATGGGGGTGCCAGATTGAAGAACATTGCACCACGGTTGCACAGCATCAATGAATAAGCGCGAGCACGCCGATCGATGATGAAAACAGAAATGTGTTTCATAGTATGAAAAAAGTCGGTTATTTATGGAACACCCTAATAATTTTGACATTTTCGAGCCTTAGGACGCATTTTTCTCGAAAATGGCCCATGGCAGGTTTCTCTCACTATTAGTTTTCGACACTCCCAACATACACCTGTCCATCGCACATAGTCATTGGTTCCAATTTCTCCGTGTCCTCTGACCGTTTCCTAGTAAGGAAGCCATAATGGATCAATGGTAAACGCCGGGTAAATCAATTTCCTGGGCGAGTTGAGAGATCGATTGAATTGAATAGACTCATGTCAGAAAGTACACTCTATTGATATTTTCGGTTTCATAGACTACCTGGATAACTTCGTTAATTTAATCTTAGTCTTAGGCAGTCATTATACGACTCGTTACAACATGTTGCACATGATCGCAATGCATTGTATTTCACTCCAAATTCCAGCTAACCTGAGCTTTTGGTATCATTGCTGCCAGAGCATTTTCTGTTAGATCATCATGAATGGATGCAAGATGTCCTCCCTCATAGACACACTGAGACTCGGCTACTGCGAAGTTTTTAGACGACGTGTACACCTTGAAAAGCGTACTAGGTAGAAAATCGCTCAAATTCTGGTACTCACCCTGTAGCAATATCCATACAGCTCCGTGTAGTCACTAGGACATGCTGCACAACCCAAGCTAAAACATAGCGATGCAAGTATGAGGACACGTAACATCCTGAACAAAATGTTTTTTCTAAGCAAGCGGAGGGCGCGCCAAAGCTTTTCCTGAAATGATTCATAGTCACAGTTCATTGTGCGCTTATGAAGAGGCTTATCTTCTCAAGAACCGGTCACAAACGTGATAATACCTGAGTTGATTTCTTCTTTTACAAATTGTCATCCCGCCTCCACTTCGGGTGATCATCACTTTCCGTGATCCCATCTCACTCTTTCAGGGACGCAATAGATATTGAACGAAAGTTTAAATATCACCCGATATTCAGGAAGTTGCCCCCCCCATGACCATACAGACTCCTAAGCGTGAGATCAATTAAAAAATATTCAGTACAGTGAACTGAATTGCTGATATGGTTCCAAGTATCCCGCCCTCATAAACCATGTTAGTCCATTTTGATGAACTGACGGAACGAGAAGTGTGACACAATTGGTGCTAAATTTGTCCAAGAAAATATTTGTAGTCATAACGGGCGTGACGTTCCCGATAAGGCTTCCATTGCACCGCCTAAATACGCAGATGAACAGATGTGTGCTGAATTCTGACCATTTCACCGTTCGTCACTAGTGACAAATGTGAAATCAAAAGAAGTTACTGTTCAGGAATTTAGTCCCCTCAGGGCCATCTTCCGCAGGTCAGACGGGAACATTCCCGTGGACATTTAGCATTTCTCAGCATTCCTCACATTACTTCCGGAAATTTATCGTCGCAGGCATCGCTGTTGGTGAGGTTGAGGACGCGGAGAGTCGAACCCAGATATCTGAAATGATGGGCGGCGCCTTAGATTGCGTCAACTGGCAAAAGGGGGAATTCTTGTCACTTTTTCTGTTCAGTTCAGCGGTTTTAGTTTAGGCAAGCTAAACATTTAGTCGACTGTTGTGGCAAGTTCAATGGTTGTGGTTTGAACTTTGTAGTTTGGGAAGATCTATCCAAGATCTAATATTACATTCGTTTGTGCTCGGGATGAACTTGTGCTTTGCTATTGTTATCGCTGTACAATGTAATCGAAAATGGAAAATGAACTTCTTTATTGCCACTTTATAGGGATGTGAATGACTGAGCGTACCATCCTCCCCCAGTAACAACTTTGGATCGTACATTGAAGTTGATTGTCATCCAAGAACCAGTGGACTTGAAGCTGATCTCCTGCCATCCGTAGTGGCCACTCACACTGCAAATAACATTATAGAGCTATCCGGTGTATTTTAGCTGTTCCCCCAAAATATTATAACTTTCAAGTCACTAATTTCGAAACGTTTTGCTACTTCCAAGTAGTTTCAGCGACTGTCGATTCAAAGGAATAGAGGCTTCACTAAGATTATTTCATAGACAATCTTGACCAACTTACGTTCCTAGAATGGGATCGGCCGTGCTGCCTCCGTCATAAATCGTGAGAACATCAACGTCCTTCACCGTGTCGATAGAATCTGTAACCCGATTACTCTCACTTCTGAAGGACGACTACGACACTCACTAAAGACCAGCTTGACCTTGCCGAACATGTTCTGAATGTAGATGTTGCAATTGGAGTTTGCGTCGTATGGATCGGGGTAGTTGGCAGATGTTATCTGTGCATGAACTTATTTTCATCTCAGAGTTGTGTTTAATGAACAAACAGGCATTCCGATATAAGGGTATGGGTCCGGGCAGCTGGATGGCAGTTCTCTGAATAAACTATACATTACGGTTGTTGTTACTGGGAAAACCTGGTGGTGGTCCTCAGAGTGGTGGCGGGGTATGGTCTTGGAGTGGTGAACACGATAGCTGCAACTTGACCGTACTGGACCGGCTTCTACGGATTGGAAAAGCAGAAATTCTGTGTGAAGCTCACGGGTGAAAGAGTTGAACTCTGCCTGCCATCCAATTCCACGGGGAACATTGCTCGTTTGGAAGGACAACTTCAGGACATTGCCGGTAGAATTGTACGAACGATAGGCAGGTGTGCCACTCAATCTGAAATCTCGAAAATCTCGAATTGCCCAGAGAAATCATGATTCGCTACTAAAAATAAAAAGACTCACGTGTAAATTGGAGTCGTCTCCGAAATACCATCATAAATCCTGAGGATCGATCCACTGTCAGTGTTGAAGTATGGAAAGCGAACGGTGACCTACAGAAATCGATTCGCTACCGTACTCCAGTTGCTAGGATACCTGACTCCCGGCTGGAACTGCAAGAAGATATTCGCACTTGGTGTTTGACGGGAAGGCCAAAGGGAATCCTGGGGAATAGACCTGCAATTCAATGAATTCATCGAGCATGACTTAAAGAAACTGCATAACGAACTTTTTCGAGTGTAAACTAGAATCGCAGCTAGATCGGTGTTTTGATGTTTTGCGAAAGTTACACTGAATGTTCCCTGATTTACAAAAATCTGAGAATTACTGTAGTTAGACGGTTCTTTGATCAGGGAGGAAGGGAGTAGAGAGAGAGAGGACACGCTCTACTAATGTAAGGAATAGTTTACTCTCACAAACTGTGCACGCGCCTACCGTCACATTGTTCCCTAGAGGATTCGCTCGCATTAGATAATCGTATCATAACTCAAATGATTTTTGTAGCCGAATGATTATTTGAGTTTTTCGATTTTAAAGATCCCACCAACCTAATCGTTCCTTGTACATGAGAATTATGGTTGGCAGTTTGAGTACGAAAGTTTATTCGTTATCTCTGCTTCTCCGCAGAGCTGCTGTCTCCAGCATACGAGGGACAACCGCTCTGGAGAGCAGCAGAGAAAATGAATGCACTTTCGTACTCAAACTGCCAACCATAATCAGAATGGATAAAGAAATGAAAATGAACGAAATAAGTTGGTTATTTCCCTTTGCCTTGTACCAGGGACAGTAAAAAGAACTGTGGTGGGAAACTCAAACTCACAGTTCCATAGTCGTTGAAGAGCTGAGTTCCGGGACACGTGAATGGTGCATAGGTTGCTTGAACAGAAGTCGTGGGAAGAGCAGTAGTAGTGCGGAGAGTGGTGACAGCTGCAACTTGTCAGTACTAATGGCTAATACGGATTCGAAAAGCAGAAATTCTTGGTGAATCTCACGGTTGAAATTGTTGAACTCGGCCTGCCATCCAATTCCACGGGGAAGATTGCTCGTTTGGAAGACCAACTTTAGGACATTACCGGTAGAATTGTACGAACGATAGGCGGGTGAGCCACTCAGTCTGAAATCTCGAAAATCACGAATTGCCCAGAGAAATCATGCAAACCACTATTCACCAAAAGGGCGTTTTTATAAACGCGCATGTACAAAGTTCGAATCATTTCAAAAATCTATTTTGTCATATTAGAAATTGAAATCACCGGACTCGAAAAATAATTTTCCAGGCAGTTCATGAAAGTTTTTTGACTTTCTTAATTTTCCTCTAATTTTGAAGCTTTATTCTACTAGAGAAATGAAAAATAAGTAAGGAAAAATGCCAAAATATTTTTGTGACCGTGTCAGAAAAGTGCGCGCATTATGACAGGGTTACTTAATATAACAGTAACTAAAAACGCCCTTGTGGTTGCTCTCTCTTGATAGACACTCACGTGTAAATAGGAATCGTCTCCGAAATACCATCATAAATTCTGAGGACCGTTCCACTGTCAGTGTTGAAGTATGGGAAACGAACGGTGATCTGCGGATATCGATTAGCTACCGTACTCCAATTTCTAGGCTACCATGCTTTCAGTTGGACCGGCCAGGAGATATTCACAATTGATGTTTGCTGGGAAGGACACAGGGAAGCCAGGAGAATAAACCTGCAATTCAATTTATTCCCCGTGCATGTCGCGTCTTAATCTTTATCTTTAAATGTCTTGACCGTTTTGTTAATTTGAAAATGGAAAGAGAAATGAAATGAACGAAATAAGTTGATTGTTTCGATTGCCTCGTAGCATTACTTTTTATATCTACAATGTGCTAATGTCTGTCACGGCGTCCGTTCGTGGTTCCTTCCGTTCGACACACTTTTCCCGAAAACCCCTTCAAAATGGTCGTAGAGACTCAAACAAAAAACCAATCGATAGTACTCGACGAGAGAAGTTCAATCGTAGCCCAAATTATCGTATTCCAGCTACAGTAACCGTACAGTAACCTACAGTAACCCACTCAAAAAATTCAAAATGCTCCAATCGACCCCATTTTCACCCCACAGGGTAAATCGACCACGGGGAATTCAAAAATCTTATTCCC
>JACMIF010003183.1:0-15382 GCA_014805445.1 Diplogasteroides magnus
AACCATCCTTGCTTCGGTGACTCCAACGACGTCCCACTTGATCTTGTCCAAGGCCAATTCCATTTCCAGATGTCGCGATGTCGAGGCGAGCGTTCGGGCGTTGATGGTTGCCAGGTGGAGGTGTTGTCGAACCATCAGGGGTGGCTTACGTCGTACTGTCGGCCAAGACTTCTAGTAGACGGATTCCTGCCGAGGAGACTGACGAGTCGAGTGGAAGGTTGAAGGACCGACCACTCGGGAGCAGCAACACAGACAAGAATCTCTCACTTTACATGAGCACAAAAGTCACCCAAGTCACTGAATGTTGTGCAAAGCATTTGAGTACCAGAACCACCGCAAATGCTCCGTGGAGTTTACAAAAAAGATTAAATCGCTTTTAACCGTTACTCTAGTCATCCTAGGCGCCATCATCCTAATTAGTGTGGGCGCCGCATTCAATAACTGCGAAGAATGAATGAGTGTTGAATGCATAAAACGACGTGATGTCTAATACGAAAACTTTTATGCGTCAAACGTTTATCGCACACAACTTGTTTTGCGCAGTCATTTTCTCTCTGACCTGAGTCTCTGAGGCGACCGAGAAATTGTAAGCAATTTCTATGTGCGATGTATGTTGGGAGTGTCGAACGCGAAAGTGATAGATTAGGCGCATGAGCCGTTTTCGAGAAAAAAGCGTCTGACTTCATGCAACTCGATTTTCACTTGTTTTTCAAGTCGCTATCCTGAGAGCACCCAATGAAATGAGAGCCAATGTGCAATGGACAGCAGAATGATAGGAGTGTATAATTCGAATGGTGAGAGAATTTTATCACGCCACGTTTAGGAGAAAAAAATTCTGAGTCTTTGAGATTTTCTCTTCACTTGTTTACAGTTGGGTTAAAATCCTGACTTTTCAGACAGTTTTTCTCTCCAAAATGTACAGTGATAAAATTCTCTCACTATTCGAATTATACACTCCTATCATACTGCTGTCCATTGCACTTAGACATTAGCTCTCATTTCATTGGGTGCTCTCAGGAGAGCGACTTGAAAAACAAGCGAAAATCGAGTTGCATGAAGTCAGACGCTTTTTTCTCGAAAACGGCTCATGCGCCTAATCTATCACTTTCGCGTTCGACACTCCCAACATACTCCTATACATCGCACATAGTAATTGCTTCCAATTTCTCGGTCGCCTCAGAGCCTTCCCTAGTGAATGTTGTGCAAAGCATTTGAGTACCAGAACCACCGCAACTGCTCCGTGGAGTTTACAAAAAAGATTAAATCGCTTTTAACCGTTAAATCGCTTTTAACCGTTAAAGAAACTCTAGTCATCCTAGTCGCCATCATCCTAATTAGTGTGGGCGCCGCATTCAATAACTGCGAAGAATGAATGAGTGTTGAATGCATAAAACGACGTGATGTCTGATACGAAAATCAGATAAACTTTTATGCGTCAAACGTTTATCGCACACAACTTGTTTTACGCAGTCATTTTCATTTATATCAGTCATCTTTTTAGAGGGCTGTCCGCGAAACAGAAATTGAAAGGGGGGTCTTTTATTTTCGTCTAGTTTTACATGGCGCCCACACCAATTCCTTCCGTTGACTCATTCCCATTTATGAGTTTTATGTTTTACGGATGCATTTTAAGGTCCAAGACAAAAGTGCTATTCATGGACCAGTTCTCAAGGAACACGGTGGATATAGTGGACAAAAATCAGTTCCCTCTCCGCTAATTGGCACGCAAAATTGTAAAATCGACCAAATGAGCGATTTTAACACCTACTCTGTTTTTCAAGTTTCTCACTCCAATGAAAAGCCTATTTTTTGTTCTTTCAATCGCAATTAAGTGCACTGCCAATGGATTCCAGAAATGCTTTTAATATCCGGCTCATGTTACATTTTCCAGCAGTCACTTAGTCAAATAAAGAGTGGTTTTTGAAAGTCCGATTCAAAATGGTTTCTTCCACCCTTTCTCCAAAAAATTTCATCGTATACAGGTAAAGGTTGTTTTCACTGAAAGATGAGCATAACCAAGAAGCATGCGCAATTATGTGAATACTTGGGAAAGACTTCTTAAATTTTCTGCCGAAATTGCTTTGTCCCGTAGGGACTCTGTTCAGGATAATCTTATTCATATCTATGGATGCAGAAGTGCAACGCTAAACGTTTCATTTGCTTCCTATCCTTTTCAGTGATTCATTCAATTCAATACGTCCTCTCAGATAATGGAATGAGAAATTCGTACCAAATAATTCAATAATAGTGGGGGGACCGAATACTAGTGTTAGCTATTTCATTTTTCGCGTCATTCTATCCTCTGCCCGGTCGTTTCACACTTGCTGAAGACTTCGAATATTTGGTTCACTTTCCGTCATTACTCTTTCCCTTGCGGTCATCTTTAGCAAGTGCGAGACGATCAGGCAATGAGAGAATGATACGAAAAAATGAAATAGCTAACACTAGTATTCGGACCGCCCAAACCATTCACTAATGTCGGGCAATGCATCATTGTTCTTCATTTGCTCCACTCCTCCATAGAATACGGAACTACTTTTGAAACACATTTTGTCTGCCTGTGCTCCTGGGTGAGCTGTTGTCTATCATTCGTAGGAGAGAGCTACTCACAAATACGGTCAGGCAGAAAATATGCAAATTCGTTCCATAAGTCGATTCCTACCATAGAATGCAATATATAGGTTCTATATTTTATAGACGTTTGAATTCTTTATCTCGCACAAAAATAGTGTTATGTTCCTACAAAAAACGACAAGCGTTTATACCTAATTAGCAGCAAAGCAATAGCGATTAGTCCTCATGGTTCTCCAACATCATCGAAAGATACTGGGGGCAATTCACCCTCTATGAACCATAGATCGATGTCCTTCTTGACTTCTTTCACCGATGATGAAGCATACCATTCTTTGAAGTAGGGCTCCTGCAAATTAGAGAATCTAAAGAGAAAAAACTTTATTTTATCAAGTCTTCTGCCTCAAGAAGCATCCGACCGTTCGGTAGATATTGCACAAATGATAATTGCACGTTATTGCATTTGTAGAAAACACATGACGACGAGAAAATCTCGTCGATCGGCATAATGTATGAGCCCTTACTCTGTCAAAGCTCTGTTCTCCCTTACGAATGGATAAGAATATGCTTTAAAAAAATAACTCTTTTCTTAATTAGGAATGTAAAAAGGAATTTATCATCACCTCATCGTCGTAGTATTCGTGATCAAATGTGCCATTCAGCAATTTGCTTGCCTTTTTGACGGCATTCCTTCCTTGCCACACCATGACAATCAATTTCTCAGTCGATATTGTTGAAATGAAATAGGCGAAATCGCTTTCTTCCCACCGCTCCAACAGAAAATGTTCCTGATTACAATTTGAACTATTTATGCATAAGAAACGGAGTATTTTACCTTCAAGAGCATAATTATGTCCGCTGAGACTTCAAGTCTTTTCGAAGCTAACTTGATCAATTGACGATTGCTCAGCTTCTCTTCGATTTTGTGCAGTTTATACATATCATCCTTTATGAAAAATAGCGTTTTCCTGTAATATGGAATGTACAAAGTGAAATCGGTCTTTGACAGGCTACTGTTTCTCGCCCTCTTCCCATCGCTGTCGGACTTCTTCCAGCCAGAGCAAGTTGAACACAAATGGTCAGGTTGTCGTTTAGCACGATCAGGATGACCTGAATTCCACCAATTTACAATCAGTTGACAGTCGTGCATGTGCTTTCTTCGTGTAATGTTGCTTATGAAATATATAGGAGTGAAATGGGATCGAATCCATCTCTATCTAATCATACTCGTAATCTAGATATCAATTACCATAAAACTGCACGTCCTTAGGCGCTTTTCCCAACTTAATTCGCTCGCCCTTGTTTTTGCAAACGATGAGCTAAACACAATTCCATTTTACTCTGACTCACTACCGATATCTACAACCTCAATGTAAATATTATCTCCGTTTACGTCCTTCTGGAGGTGCTTGATAGTGCCGCTAAAATGTTGAAATTACAATGAAAGTATTCGAAAACTGACTCCTCTTCCCAGTACATAAAAGGGTTGTCGTACTTGTCCAGTAGCTTGAACTTACGCCCACAAATCCTGGGAATATTTTAATAACTGCCTATGGCTTATTAGCAAATAAGTATGTGCTTGCGTCAAGTTAAATACACTTATTACCTAAGGTAATTGCATTTAATAACTTTATTTAAATGATTTCACATGCTCATTTGCCAAAAGAAAAAAATATCAGAAAAATTATACTCACAAATCAGCTTCAGAATTCTCCTCAGCAATAATAAGAGCAATGTGATGTACGTCACTTCCCGTCAGTTTGTAAAAACATTTCATCCTGTACAGATACAGGTTGAAGTCGCACCTGATGAAATCATACTTAGTCAGAGAGGAACATATTATACTTAAGATTACCGTGGAATGACATCTTTAGTCTTTGGACGAAATTGATTTGTTCCGAAAGGACTTCGATCTGGATACGTACCCATGAAGCGATGAGTACCGAAGTACAAGCCTTGAATGACAATTTATTTAATTATATTTGGATTACATTTAGGGAACGGGATCCAAGCATAAGTGCACATTTCTATCGTCTAATTGCCTCGAAGCGGTTGTCTATCGCATGAGAGAGAGAACCGCTCTGAGGGAACTAGACGACAGAAAAGTGCACTTCTGCTAGGATTCCGTTCCATAAATACATTTCTTGAAAATAGATTACCAATTTCGTCATAGCAAGAAGGTGCTCATTTGTTGCAAATAGTCTGTTACGTGATCGAAAAAAAGTCTTACATACGCTTAGATCACGTCTTGGAATTAGGATGTTGTAAGGGGATTGTAACATCTATTCAGAATGGAAAATGGATACCGTATAGTTCCCCAATGTCCGGCAAGGCATCATCAGTATCTTCCATACTCTCGACCTCCGCATAATACTCATTTGTTGCAAATAGTCTATTACGTCGATCGATACATCGAGGAAGGCGGAGTGCCTTCCTCGATGTATCGATCCTGAGTGACAATGTTGAATGGAAGACACTATCCAGATTCGCAAACTTGTTCTCCATTCGTAGTCACACATCGGTGTAACAACACCTTTCCATATGTATATCCATTGTCATACACTCCATTCTCGTCCCTGACCAGGTTGTAAATGTTTTCGAAGTAAGGTTCTTGCTCTTCACGGGTAAACTCTGAGATTGATCGCATTATTTGAAAATAGGCTATCAATTTCGTCAGAATTTGAACTAAGAGCGCCCTAAAACACGCAGAAGAGAAGATAGTTCATCACATTACTACCACTAAGTGAGAAAACAATATACATCACATAGAAATCAAATCGCTAACTTCTTCGAACGTCAAAAGTTCTAATAGTTGTTCCATCTCCGCCGACGAAAGCGATATTGAGATTCTTGTATTGTCGGACTTTCCGAATTGAGGGCAGCTCGCACACGTTCTGGCTGAAGGAAATTATTTCAGCCAGAAAGTTTTTAATATCACCTCGTTTCGAGAAGACCATGGATGACTGTTTCCGAATCTCTCAGCTGTACTTCATATTCTGCACCTAACAAACAGTTGTATGTTATATTGGCTGGCACCACCTTTTTATGAATAATAGCTTCAAAATCAATAAAAAGTAGGGGTTTGAATTTTTCTCATTCATCGAATTTATGCGAAGCTATCGAAAGTATGTAGGGAAGAAGAATTCGCCGAATGAGAATGCACATTCCTCCCTATTTAGAAACGATAATCAGTGATAAAACCATGTTGTAAACGGTTCTTCTGTCGTTCTCGGGACCCTGGCCAAAATGTCCCATTTCACGTGCTGTTGTTTAGTTGCCACTCACTCTCAAAACCGTCCCTTCTTATATCGGTCTATTCTTCCTTCATTCCTCTTACTACTAGTCCGGTCTACTAGTCGTTCGTTAATTTCCCTACTAGCCCCTAATTCATTTCCCTACTAGTTCGGTCTTCTATTCCTTCATTCATTTCACTCTGCTGTCCATTCTGTGCTGGCCTGTGAGCTCCCTAACCACTCCTAACGAGGGAGGATTCCCGCGCGAGGAACCGCGTAGCGCAACTCGCGTGTCACGCGGTTCGGGCAGTGGAACATACCACAACGGGACCGCCGAAGCAAAAAGGGTCCCAAGAACGACAGAAGTTCCTTGTAAACATTAAGACTATCTATCTTAAATACATTACGTGGCTCTACGAGAATTCTGAACACTGCTTCGTTGTCTCTTGGGTACTCTTTATCCCAACGTATTACGACTCTTGTTTCTTGACGAACAGCCTGAACAAGTGAATGACATCGATGACAGGATTAGATGCGCAGTTGTAGTGAAATGAAGAGATGAGCCATGAATGCAGGATTCAAGTCTCGCAGTAATTTTGCTCAAATTTATTTAGAAAATGAAGAATATGCAATCCTTTGTTCATTTGATATTTAGGGCGAAAGACTAGAACTCCATGGATAATATCCATATTATGTTCGCTGTAATGATAAAATAAACATTTGGGGCGCGGAACGATGGTACATGTGTCCATTTCACCATTATGGCGCTAATTTCCATGGCGCAGTTATCCTTCACCCGATATCTCCTTCACCTGTCTAATAGACATCCTTGAAGATTCACCATTATCGTTTGACTTTCGTTTCCTACTCATGGCCTAATAGCGTCCCTGAAATTTTTCACTGAAGGTAAATTGGACAAATCAAGCGTTATAGCAAGAGCGATTGCGACAAAAATTAAATGAGAGAGTGGATGTTCTTTTTAGACACAAGAATAGATAGAAACAAGGGTAGAGAAGACAGACTTTCGCTAATCGTCCATTCCATCATCGTTGTAATATTCCCTCGCTGGCTTATATCGCCCTAGGATGACAACGTTTGCCCCGTACTTACGGATTTCAGTGCAAACAAGTGTATCATTTCATCGCTTCTATTAAATACAACGTGCGTATTCTTGCCATGTGCAAATCTTCTCGATGAATAAGTCATAAAACGTTGAATGGGTGAAGAACAAACATCGAATGTTAAGAATCAGATAGGAAACGTTAGGATCTCCAGTAAAGTGACGCCGCACAAAAGTGATGAATCGGTGTGCGGATGAGAAACGAGAGTGAGTTTGTGGAAATTACATGCCAGATTGCGAAATCATCGGACTTTGCTCAGAGGTTAGCGGCAGGTATCAAGGACAATTGCTATGTGCACTGGAGTAAAACATGGGGATGTTCAAGAACAATTAGGACTCCAGAAAAAACTGAAAGTCAATACAAATTGAATACCACTCTTCCATTGTTTGACACAGATGGACAATGATGAGAACGGACGGGAGAAGGACAGCAGCGCTACAGAACATTGCGCTGTAATTGTGAAATGGACAGATTATAACCCAGCTGAGATATCCATTTCACCATTATGGCGTAATTTTCCCGGTATTGTATTCCCCCTCGGGTACATGTTGGATAGGACGTAGCTCAACAGATAACTTCACGTATAATTGAATAGAAACTAAAAAAAACCGCCGTGAAATATGAAGTTATGAGTGGATAGAATAGTTCTCAGGTGGTAGACAGTATGGAGAGGATGAGAGTGAAGAGAATGGTTGGAGGGAGGGAATGAGACAAGAGAGAATAAGAGAACATGGGATTGGAACTGTCAACCTCATAGATACTTGTCTCTAGCAAGTTAGTGTTCATACAGTTCTATGTGTTCCAACGCCACCCGCACTTTGACATCAACATCAAAGCAGCCGATTCACTATTCAAACACCGATAGTGATGAAATTGATCCTAAACAGCGATGAAAATGAACGAATAAATGAAAAACAACAGCACCGTAGACATTTGTGCCAAAACGGTGAGATGGATAGATGCACTTGCTGTCACCATCATGGTCAAATGTTCATTGCGCTGTTGTCTTTCACATGAATGCATGAGTAACAACCACGTTTTGGAATTAAACTGCAATAGTTCATCCTTTGCGCTTTGGTGGCCTATTCTCTCTCGCATTTCGATCCCTATTCTTTAGGTAAGTAGTGCCCGCTAAGTGCGATGTAAGGATGTGGGCTACTGTACTTTTTATAAGCGCATACCATTAAAAAACCCCATACTATCCATGTGATCAATGCGGTCACCGATCGAATGCGAGTGAAAGAAATGTTTATTGTGACTCTCTGACGAACAATTCGTGATGGCCATCTGAACAAGCGAGAGGTTACTGAGGAGAGAGTGAAAGTATGAAGGGAACGACAAATGCCTTTTTTCTTGAATTATGCCAGATGCGAACGACAAAAGCCTTTTTTCTTGAATTATGCCAGATGCGAACGACAAAACACTGTGCAAAACAGGAAACATATGGTAGGTAGACGAAGTCTCAGGTGAATACAACAATTGGCGCTGAGATGAGAGAACGTGTAAAAAGGCTATGAATAGAGCGAATGAGGAGTGAGAGGGAGAGGAAGCGCAAGCAAGAGACAAATACTTGGGATCAGCCGTTCCTTATGAAGAATTCAAGACGCGCGAGGCTACTGACAAGGTATCAATAAATGATTGCATATGGTTGCATCTAAACGGATCAATGATAAATGAATGATGTCGTTGAAGCCGTATATTTGTAATTATTTCAGCGAATATACTATATACCAGTTATTTAATGATGATTAATTAAAAAGTCTGTGTTCGAGATTGTAAAACAGAAAAGTGACACAAGTGCAATATACATTTAGACACGCGAGTACTCGATGATTGACTGATTGAGAAGTAGAGGGAAATGAGTATCTCTGAATAAGAAAAAGGTTGAAGAAGGTGAATTGCATGACACTCTCTTCGACCTTTTCTCAGTCTGATCACAATTCGGTCGTTAAATGTTAAGTGAACGGATGAGTCAAGATTTGAGAAGGCTGAGAAGAGCAATGTTAGCATTTCGTGAGCTAATTCTTTTCACGATTTGCATTGAACAGATAGGGGTTCTTAAAAAAAAATTCACGTTCAGCTCCCTGATATACTATAATTATGTTGCTAAATGAAACAGATATGAGATATTTATACTTGTTACAGATATAAAGGAAAGCAAATACGGAGGTAAAAGAGACATAGTTATATGTGACTCTTCTTCTTCATGTCCTTGAATTTCAATACTTTCTCTGGCCTTCCACCGAAGTAAACATGACGTTGCTCTGACTGAACGATCATCTCATCTATGATATAGTTATGTAGGTTGAGTTTACATTGAGTGAGAAGTTGAAATGTCTTTCTGGATGTTCTGAAGTGACTGGTTCCCATTTCATTGGAAGGAAGGTTGAATCAGTTGATGGTCCATTGGGGTTACTGACAGTAATTGTACAAAAATATCGATTAATTTCTTACCCATATTTGGCAAAGTTTGTGAAACAAGTCGAGAACATTTGCAGTAACATCTTATCTTCATCGGTTAATTTGAAACTTCCGATTGTTCCAATTCCAAAGATGTAAGACAATTCAGTACAATGAGTTGATTCTGCAACGAATGCCACTTTGCGCTAGGGTGTCGCATTTGGGACGTTATTGACAGCCGTCCATTCCTAGCCGTCAAATTTCGTTCCTAGCGGTTGTCTCTCACTTCACAGAGACAACAGCTAGGAATGAAGTTAGACGGCTGGGAATGAACAGCTGTCAATAACGTCCCAAATGCGACACCCCTACTTTGCGCCCCCTTCATCAATCAACTTGTGTTTCTAATACCGCAAAAATTCTTTATTCTCTTTCGCTTTTCTCCTTCTCATTCGTCTAATCTCCGCTGCGCGGTTGTTTCTACCTTCAATAGACAACTGCTCTGCGTAGATTAGACGAATGAGGAATGTACTTTTATACTGTTTTAGAATCCTGGTCACAATTGACTCACCGTGGAATGGCATATAGAAACGAAGGAATCCCAAGCTCTTTGGATTATAGTGATCCCAGACATACAAATAGATAGGAGCCTGCTTTTCTGGAGAGAACGCGTACATTTTTAGCATTCTGAACCGAACCTTGAGCTGCGTTTGTTTCTTGTGTTAGTCGGAGTGTTGGAGCATTCATCAAATAGTCCGAATAGACCTGAGACTCATCAATATTAGAGTTCTCTTATAAAAGAAATTAGTGCATTTGCCATTCGTCCAACCTCCGTGGAGCTGATTTTCTCTTCATGATATAGAGAACCGCTCCGGTGAGGTTAGACGAACGAAAAATGCACTAATTCCCTTAACAAGAGAACCCGAGTCAATAGTGTATAAAGTTCATGATGACCATACATTAACAGTGGCTCGAAGTACATCTAGATCATCCTTGGGATGGGAATCCAAATCGATATATTCTTTCGTGAGCGCTTCCTGTACAAATCAATGTCTTCAAGCACAATTTATTATCTCCGAACCCTTGTCTTTTCGAAATCAGGAACTCCTTTTGGAACTGACAGTGAAATGTATCTGTGGAGGGTAGAACGCCTTGGCTTTGAACCCATCACTGCAATAGGTGACTGAAGTGAGGTGAACTGAGACAAGAGCACTCACAAAATAGGAGTGCCTCCACCTTGGCAACTCCTGTCATCATTGGCATTGGAGGAGCCATTCTGAATGGTTGGCTCATTGGCTACGGAAGAAGATGAAGTGTATTCCACTTGGACTGGTTGTGTCTCTATTGATATTACAGACAGACAACTGCTTCGCGGATATTGGAAGAATGAGAATCTCCCTTTACAACCGATTCAGAAATACTAATACACACCTTCTGAGTTCTTCGATTGAGGCAGGGAAAATGTCTCCATCGATAACTGGCCCCAATTCTGAATACAAAATAATCAAGGATCAATTGACAACAGAAGAAACCGAGTAGATGTCTCCTCGGTTGATTTCCTTCAGGGAATAAATTGATGGCAAAGACATTTGCAGGAAGATCACGGAGACGACGAATCATCTGAATGATACAATGTTCCTATGATTGATTCATATCATGTGATCCGTAGTAAAGTGCATTTCACTTTCATCTTATTTCCACGGATGGTTGTCTACGCGCTCGAAATCCAACTGCTCCGCGTAGATTAAACGAGTATGAAATTCTCTTCATCTATTGTACTGCCGCATAATATCTCATAAACCCTAGTATATGAAACCTCCTCACCTCATGACTATTCTCACACTTCATTCCCAATAGATTCTCAGCCTTTCGTTCACATTGATCTTTGTTGTCATTGTTGAAGGCCCAATGGGCACATGCATTTCCCGCCATTGGAATGCATTTGTGGAAGAGATCTCAAGAGATTCTGTCTGTTGATGGGGGAGGGAGTGACTGACTATTGGCCTTGGGACTCAATCTCAACATATCCACTGAACATCCTCCAGCACTCTGACCGAATATCGTCACATTATTCTGCATTTGGTCGTCCATTCAATTGAGAAACTGGATAATTCTCACAGGATTTCCTCCGAATGCAGCAATGTTCTGGTTGACCCATTTGAGTCCTTCGATCTAAAAGAGACATTGGTAAGTTGAGGCATAATCAAAGTCAACTTGGTCCCATAACCCTATATTTGGCGTGCAAGCTTCATCTCCCGTGTAGAAAAATCCGAGATATCCGAGACGATATTGGAGTGTGACAACTACGATATCTTTCTTTACCTACAATGGACACGATTATTCTTTATAATCGATGTGGGGATGACTTGTGAGAAGTGAACGGAATCCAAGAAGAATCGCACATTTCTGCCGTCTAATTCCGGCGGAGTGGTTGTCCATCACGTGAGAGAGAAAGCCGCTCCGAGGGAATTAGCTCCGACAGAAAAATGCACTTCAGCTAGGATTCGGTTATCAACTCACGAGATTTTCACAGATGCCGACATCTCCAAATGTAATGGCTGTTTCCATACAGAATCCTCCTCCATGAATGTACACGAGAACAGGAAATCCTTAGATGGAAAATGGAATGACGACCAGGAGTGTCATGGACATTTGTGACATGATGGTGAAATGGACAAACGCTTAAAGACATGGCAGAGAATCATGGCGCATCAGTTCATTTCACTATTATGGCACAGATGTCCACGGTGCTCCGGTAGTCCACCAGGTGAAAGTGGGAGGAGGGGGGGGGGTGACTAGAAATTGAACCTCCTTGTGGTGGAGTCCAAATTGGAGTGAATACATTGAGAGTGAGACAGTCTTCACTGGCCGTGCCCTTCTGAAATGTCATTTCTCTGTTCTCTTCGTCTATTTGGTGTATATGCTCACAAAGTAATTGTCGAGGAATGTCATATTAGCCTGTATTGCCCTGTGTCCGAATGCCTTTGTTGCCTTGATTCCTACCCATGCATCGGGAGGAACTGGTTTATGTAAGATGAAGATATAAAGGTGGTGTTGTATCCAAGAGAACGAACCTTGAATCGAAGTTCTCCCATTGGAGGCTTAGCGAATGCAATTCCCTCAAATGAACCACTTCAGATACAAACTTTGATAGAACGAAAATAGAGGGAATATATTACTTACTTTTATGTCAATAGTAAAGTGCATTTGTCATTCGCCTCATAACCTCAAGTGATTATCTATCGCACGAAGGGACAACCGCCAGACGAATGACAAATGCATTTCACTACCCATTTCGAAAACCTAATCGTAAAACCCTACTTGGAATGCATCTACTTGTTTGTCTCCAGTGTATATTAGACGACGACCTTGGACCTGTAATCAATCCCATCTTCATGGTCTCACAGTTGTCCCTTCCACCTTTCCATTGACTGTCTGTACGATTCTCGAGTCTGGATAAGAAAACAAAGAGTACGCAGAACCCATTTGGCAAGGAAACTGCAATTGATCACATTTTGTCAATCGCTGTGTACCGTCTAACACTACAAAATAGTATCGGCCACTTCGACTCTTTGTGCCTGAGTCTTTTTGCCCCTTTGGCCAAGAGACCACAACACGGAATAGTTAGCTGGCGAAATTATCGCGACGGTCGACACTATTGTATCGTCATCTTTTTTCGTTTCTTTACGCGCGGCGATCTCTGCGCAAAAGAGACGATACGGACAAGACGACGCAGAAACAAAGAATGAGTGCTAAATCGATCGAAGTGTTCCAGTCCCCTGTAAGTAGAGAGGGTTGAGCAGTTATGGACGCGTATAGTGAAAATGAGAATGTGGAACAGTTGAACAAAGGCGACACAGAAGAAGAAAAAGAAGAAGAAGAAGAAGAAGAAGAGGAACCACGTGAAAGCGACAAAAGTGGAGAGAGCGGTCACTGATAGTGGACACAATACACAACACACATCAAACAACACTGCAAACACATGAACTACGCAGTCTGTAGTATACTCTGACTGAATGGAGTACACATGTGGACATTTGAGGAGACAACACTGGTAGTCTCGAGGAGAGTGCAGTGTACTCAATCAGAATGTCCTTTTCGAATCAATCAAGACAAACTATATCCCATTGGATCTATAAGAATGAGTGATTAGATCTCACGGCCTCGGACTATCAACCAAGGGATCAGTCAGTACAGTCTTCTCTTTTCATAACAAAACAAAACACAACTCTTCCTTCACATTTCTCCTTCCTTATAGTTTATCGTTCGATACACACTTATTCCGATTACTGCAGAAGGAATCGAGGGAAGTAAAAGGCAAAACCCAGTACATATCTACAACTGTGGACAAGGTATGAAAGTTCACACCATCTAGCTATATTATTCCAGAAAAACGATATTGCTTTATCGGTAACAATAGTGGTTATTTTGTGCTGTAGATTACAGAAAGTTCGCGCCTTCTTGCTATTTGATTCCAGAAAACTTCGATTTGACCGATCAGTACTATTATGCTTATTTTTCCTTGGGAAAAACTACTAATAACCTGTGATAAGGGTCCACCTTTGTGTTCTACCTTTGCAGGTCTATCATTTCCCAATTTCAATCTAGCTGCATAGGTAGGCGACTGTCCCAGAGGAGTTTATTTCTTGTGTTTACTAGGGTTTCTAATTCGGGAATAGAGTGCATTCGCCTGTTGTCTGTTTTCCGAGGGGCGGTTGTCTCATTCATGCTATAGACAACAGCTCCTCTTGAATCAGACAACAGAATTCCGAAAAAAATGCATTCTACTCCCGAATTAGAAATCCTAGTGTTTACCAGTCTTAAAAAACGGAAGCACAATAAGTAAATATAGTAGTTGGAACACATATCAGGAGACAACAGGGAAGAAGATCAAGGCAGAGACCATACCACCAAAAGAGTGCAATTCCATAAATAAGAAGATGACAGATACACGACTAACAGAGGAGAACATTCGAGGTGGGACAATTAAATTTGTCTATATTGATTATGTATTGATCGCACTAGGAGTTATCAAACAATTATTTATTCCACATGCTATTATGCATGCTATCTGAACTGTTATTCCTTGCACGCATCTCACATCTGGATGCCCCCCTGGTCACTCATTTTTACGTGCAATTTCGTCGTTGCGGGATATGTTTCAACTTTGCGATAAATAGACTAGAGCAACAGTTCAGTTGGGATGCGTAATAATCTTCACGAATTAGATGGTTGAAGGAATTGATTTCCTTTCAGCTCTCTTCATTCCGTACTCAAAAATGAATGAATGTCAAAGTGCGGATGGTCGATTCTCATCACAGTTCAATAAGAAGGTATGACCAGACCCTTCTTTTATGTATTTTGCACTGGGTCTCCTATCCCACGTATAGGTAGTATGCCTTTTCTTTACCTAGGCTGAGTAAATAACATAAATGTCGTTCGTTGTCACTCATATAAAAATAGGCAAAACTAAACATTGCAGACGTATCCTTGTGTGAATCAGGATCATGAAATTCATCTGAATAGCGGAGAGAAAATTTCTGTGAAGGTGGGAACTCTTCATCTCGTCATTTGTTGTTGTCGATTGTTAGAATATTTTCGTTTCTGTTTTAGGCTTTCATCGACGAGAAAGTGTTGTATTTGATCCTTCATAAAGAGGACGGAGGTTAAACGAGCCGAAATGCACATTTATCGATTTAGGAAACATACTCTATATGTCATCGCACGATTTTGCAAAATAAATCATTCATTTGATTGTGGATCTCAAAGATGGAAGGAAAGCACATGATGGGAAGTGAACACTGAAGTGAGCTGTTTCTCTCAATATAGTTATTGGCCATGAGGGATTGTTTGTTCCGTCATTTCAGGAAGGATGCAATATTCTCGATCTCATTGTGTGCAATCTGCTGCACGATGGAGTCGCTGTGTCGATTCTTCTTGGGGTAAGGCAATCAGTCTGATTTAAAGAAGCCGTAAACCGAGATCGCGGAAGCGCTTCCCGAAGGAGGAATCAATACTTGGGGAAGAGGAGAGAGCGCAGAGAAAACACAGTATTGATAC
>JACMIF010003184.1:0-15382 GCA_014805445.1 Diplogasteroides magnus
GCGTCGCTCAAAATTGCAAAAATCGCCGCTTCGCGATTTGCAATTTTGAGCGACGCGGGGTCCCACCGCGAAAACCCTGAGCCAGAGTGCACGAGGTACGGACCTTGAACTGAAGTTAGGGTAACTTCAGTGATTTTGCCGTATTTTTCGGGTATTTCTCTCTGAAAAATATGCAACACGAACATTATATAAGTTATTCGACCCGTTTGTTCTTGCATGTGGCACAATACTGTGAGAGAAAGAAAATAACCGTAGGGAAGCGCTTACGTGATCTCCCCGGACGGCTACTTTAATAAGTTTTTGCTTGAAGGTCGGCCTACATGAGCATTAGCGGTTCTAAAACGGTGAATTTGTCATCATTCTACTTTGAACTCCTAGCACGAGTGTTATTGGAACCAATATATTCATGAAAAATGGAAATCATGAAACCTAATTGAAGATGGATGTTTGCAACAGTTCATTGTCAGATTCCAGACGAAGAAAAGGCATCCGTGAAAGACAACGAAGAACGATTCGATTCTTCAATTGGATAATGATTCGTCCATTCAATGCTAATTTCCACTTTCTGACTTCAGAGTAGAGAACTGTGGAGTGTTTGCCTTTTCTGGCTGTGACGAACAAAAAGGAAGCTTCGACGAACAGTCAAAAGTCGCAGAGACTTCGATCTTTAAAAGTCTTGTCATGTCAATCTTGATAATTCATTAATATGAATCCAAATGCGTTTCCGAGAGCCTGTAAAGCCCATAATGTCCCTTGGTGGTTGATGCAGAGAGAGTATAGGCTAAAATAGGCAATGGCTAATTTGGAATACGTTTAACAGTTTCCATAAAGGTCGATGAAGTGAGGAATGCCGTTCAAGTTCAAGCATAAGTTCGCAATACTACTTATTAATAATAATGAGCCCTGAAATGTGGCTTGTTTATCATACCCCTTCACCGGAAGAACTTCCATCTGTCTAGACTCACATTTTACTCATTTTACACCTGCTTCCCACTCAAACTTGAGATGAAGCTAGAGTTTGAAGCTCATTGTCAATAAAACAGGTATGACAACAATCCCCTGGAAGAGTTGCATTTTACCTTTAACTCTAATTGTAGGTAATACCGGTATGATTGAGCATCAAATTCCGTCTTCAACTCAAGTCTGGGTGCGAAGCAGGTGCAAAATGTGTGAAAAGCAAATCAAGACGGATGGAAGTGGTTCCGGTGAAAGGTATGCCGGCCAAAATTCAAGCGAAGATTTTACATTGACTAGGTTGTGATCCGTAAGTTTTAGAGTCAGAAGTCAATCGTAGATTGAAGTCTTCATGGACCTTTATGGAGGCGGTGAAACATATTTCAAATCTCTATTTACTTAAACAGTGATAGTCTGCCATCAGATGAATTCGGATTCTAATGAAGCACCATGGAGCATTGTGGACTACACATTCAGAAACGTGGAATAGATTCTCAGCTTGTGTGAAGCCTGTTTTTATTTGTCGAAGAAGTACATCGAATCCTGATCGAGCACGAAGGACCGTTGTGAACTTACAAGAAGTGTGTAGCATATTTGGATCGCTTAAAAGGAGTAAATTTTCCTGATTCGAGTATTGACGATCGAAGTGCTCGACACGTTTGAATGTTAGTTGTATCCATTAGGGGAAGAGAAGGCCGACAATTGGTTGTCGCATGAGAGTCTTTTAGTGCATTCGCCACTCCCTGCGATGCGGTCGTCTATACAATGCAGACACAACCGCACAGCGTGCCGAAAAGTGGAACTACCTACTGTTGCAGCGCATCAATATCGCGCACATTCGTGAAACCGCGACGTGTCCCGTTGAAGGCACAGTGGGACGCTGCAATAGTCGGATGTTCCACTTTTCGGCATGCTGTGCAACCGCTCCTCAGAGAGTAGAGACATGACGAATGCGCTAAAAGACTCTCATGCGACACCCTAGTATTTTCCTGAACTGCCAAACTGAGCTCTTATTATTGGTCTGTTCCAAACGTTGAAATGCTGTGGAAATGATTGGTCGAAAAGTTTGAAAACTATTTTTTGAAACTCAGTGTTCTCTGTGAAATTGGAAATCATATATTCATGAACTCTTTATGGAAGTCGTGAAACATAAGTGAACAATGATGTCCGTTTCCGTTCATTATCGGATTGCGAACTTGATGATAGTGGTTCATGAAAGACAAGGAAGAACGATGCGGGGATCTTCAATTGGAAACCAATTACCGTAACTGTGTCTAGCAACTGCGGGCATCCAGATATATCATCGTTGGGGCACCTAACGTTTTCCATTGTGCTGCAAAGAACTGGGTGCTATATGAGTTAACATGGGAGAACTATGTGTTGTCAGCCGTTCCAGCCGCTGATCGATTCTAATTGGTTTCACAGAACAATCAAAAGCATCGAAGAATTTGATCTTCAACAATTCAAATGGATTCAAATATGTGTCATTATGCCTAGAAAATTCACTATTATCCATTGCGCCGATGCACAGGAGGATTGGTATTATTAGATGCTCATGCCGCGGATGATTAGAAATGCGTTTCAACGTTTTCGTACAGGTCCACGAAGACGTTTTCGTTCAATTCTAGCATCTGCTCTGGGTCCTACAAAATAGAGACTAGTAAATATGACACCTTCTCTTGAAGTTTCGCTTGCGTGAGAAGTAGAAATTGAGAGGAGCATCCCTCTATGGATGATTAGCGAAGCTATGTAGTACAATTAGAGATGACTATTAGAGAAGAATAAGTTTGCTTATGTTTCTCGGAATATATATTTGGATTCGAATAAGACGAGATATTAGAAAGCCTTTATTCATGAATTCTTTATGGAAGTAGTGAAACCTATGTTCGCTTCAATTTAGTGTCAGATTAAAGGCACTGAAAGAGGAGTTCATGAAAAATACGAAGCTCGATTCGAGTCATCAACAATGTTTCATCCGTTCAACGCGTGATTTTTACTCCTTTATAAGTTCGCAAGAGAGAACTATGTAGATTCTATTTTTTCTGCTAATATGCTTCACAGAACATTAAAATGTCGCGCAGATTTCTATCTTCAAAATTCGAGCCAGAGCTTTTGATATTTCTTTTCTCTCTGTGAATACAAAAGGGCTTCTCAGTTCCTATAAAGTCCTGAATGTTCCTTGGACTTCGAATGATGCCCCAGTACTGCAATGTGGTATCAAGTGGTAAATAATTTGGAATATGTTTCACCGCTTACATAAAGGGCCAAGAAAGCCGTTCGTCCAATTTCGTTCGTGCCGTTTGCAGAGATAAAAATCTGAAAGCCGTTGAATTTCGTCTCAGCGAGAAAATGGCGTTCGTTGTTCGTGACATAGACGGACTATCCAAGACGTACTTTCTGCCAAGTGGAAGTTACGATTCGGCCGAATCGATAATTGCAGCACTGCAGAAGGCCGAGGGTAAGTCGAAGGAAACGTGCGGCACCGCTGGAAGTTGAAGGTAGTAAAGCTGCTAAAGCCACCAAAGTGGAAGAAGATGACACCTTCGATCCTGAAACTCCCGGGGAGGAAGATGATACCTTCGACCCCGATCCTGCCGAGGAGGATGATGATACCTTCGACCCTGAGCCCTTAATCGAAGATAAAGCTGCCAAAGACAAGGCTGCTAAAGAGAAAGCTGCTGCAGAGAAAGCTGCCAAAGAAAAAGCTGCTAAAGAGACAGCTGCTAAAGAAAAAGCTACTAAAGCTGCCGAAGAGGAGGTTGACAAAGACAAAACTGCCGAAGAGAAGGCAGCCAAAGAGAAGGCTGCCAAAGAGAAGGCTACTAAAGACAAGGCTGCCAAAGACAAGACGGCCAAAGATACAGCTGCGAAAGCTGCCGAAGAGGAGATTGCCAAAGAGCAAGCTGCCAAAGAGAAGGCTGCCAAAGAGAAGGCGGCCAAAGATGCAGCTGCGAAAGCTGCCGAAGAGGAGGTTGCCAAAGAGAAAGCTGCCGTAGAGAAGGCCGCCGAAGAGGAGGTTGTCAAAGAAAAAGCTGCCGAAGACAAGGCTGCCAAAGAGGCAGCTGCTAAAGAAGCTGGCGCAGAGGAGGTTGTCAAAGAAAAAGCAGCCAAAGATGCCTTTGAGCCTCAAAATCCCATTGTGGATGGTGATAGCCAGCCGGGGTATACTCTTGAGAACCCTCTGGAAGGTGATTTCACACCCCCTCCATCACCACCGGCATATCCGGACCATGAAGGCTTAATCCAATTTAAGGAAGAGGTATTCAGAGAAAAGGCACCGACAGATCCTGACTTTTCTCTCCTCCCCGTGGAAGATGACTTTACACCCCCTCAATTTACACCTCCTACTTACCCAGCGCACGAGGGTATACCGGAAGTCGTGGACAATGTATTGAGAGCAAGAGTACCTGAGAGAGGCCTAAATCTGTACGAGATACCTGAATGGATTCACAGAGACGAACTTTCACTCAGCGCGAAACCTGCTGAGAAGGTCATTATGGAAGTACCACCAATAATTGAGGGACCGGCCGATATGGAAATTGAAGATGAACTATTTACTAAAGTCGGTACTCTTTCTGGAGATAAAAACACCCCGAGTATTCGTGATATTTTCGACCCTGATGCTCACGATGATGAGTCTTTTACACCAACATCGAGTCCGGAACCACAAACATTCGAGGGACCGGTACTGTTTCGCTATGATGCCGTTTATTTTCAACCGTGACGTTTCGAGAACGATGAAATAGCCACTATTCAATGATAAATCAATGTGAACAAAGTTGTCAGCCGTACTAGCAGTATCAATTGAGTGGCGGAGCAAAATATTCAGTAATTAAATGAGTTAACTCCAGCCATCTTCATCCTCAATCTCTGCTTCATCGGAGTACAATCCAAAGTCTTCAACAGCTGTCAAAGTATTGTTGTCCAATAAATCATCTCCCTGAAAATATATAATATAATAATAACAAAGAGGAACACGATCAATATAAAGAAGTTGTACATTCTGATTAGCATTGCTTGTTACTCAACCTACCCATGCGATCTCAAATGATATTTTCATTGTACCTTACCTGAATGACATAGCCTACATTAGTGGCATCGTACAGAGGTGTTAGATATATATACTCGCATCTATGTCGGAGATATAAGTAATATTTCACGTTCTCCACGCTTTTTGCTGCTGGAATGATAACTTCAATAATACGGAATGACTTCATTTTTATAACCTATGGGACACTTGAATTCGTTGCATGTTTTGATTGGTTTCATCATGTGTTCATCACATCGAAGTCCGCAATATTCCAGCGGTCCAAACTCAGATCTAATAGACAAAATTATAATTGAACAAAAAATATGCTGCATATTTCACTTGTTTCTGAAGAGATGTTGCAGATGAACCAACTGTTCTTTTTCGGTTTCCAATTGAACGACAACGAGTCCTTGAGTGAATCGGAAGTAAACCTAAACAATCATATTTTTGGCCGCACAAGTTCTAAAGTTAAAGAAGGAATAGGGGGAGTGTTCTCTCTGAGAAAACAATACTATCTGTCTATTCATTTCTTCCCGCTCCTTCATTTCTCACCGGTCGGCTTCTTTAATTAACAAGCCGCCGAAAAAATAACGTACTTTGTCTTGCGGTAGTTGCTGCAGTTCGATATGACTGCTGTCAATTGGCTTTAGGTCGAGAGCTCGCTCAAAATGTTAAACTTTTTACTCTCTAACATTTTCATACCCGCTTAATTTTTTCCACCGTGCCAGGCGAGATGTTCTCGCGAATTAAATCTAGGACTTTCTCTAAATCTTCCTTCTTCTGAAAGGATGTTAGTACTTTTTCCTGTAATCAAAAGATTCCTTCTATAAGATTCATTATAAACAGACCAATATTTCTGGTTCATTGAAGTTATCTGCAACAACCAACACCCTGCAAAAATAATAATTGTTTCTTATTATTATTTTTCTCGGTATGTTTTATGTCTATACATATTTACATACCTTTTAAGGTTAGTAAACGGAATGCTCTCTTTTCTCTTCAAGAAACTGACTGCATTATTTCGGTGAACAGGTGAATCAAGGTAATCACCCAATTCTAAGAGCGAACACGCTTTAGCCGCTGAAATTTTAATTGTCTCTTTTGTGGAATTATATCTAAAACGTAAATTTAGAAGAATCACTTACTTGTCAGGGCAGGAATTCTTCTGCTGTGTAAAATGTCGCATACGAAATTTAGTTGCTTGTAGGAAAATATAGGAGAGTTCAAGGGAATGATATTCTGTCTGGCTTCGATAAAATCTTGGTAGAAAAGCTTTTCGAAATATGAAGATTGGAGAGCAAGAAGCTTAAAAAGTCAAGTAGTGTATCGATTTCCCCTATTTTTCACCTCTGGAGCAACGCCAATTATCATATCATCCACTTTCAGGGCTCGAATGTTAATGGGAAATGGCTTGTTCTTGTCCTCTATTTCGTTTTTAGTGGACGGTGCCTGTATGATAGAGATTTCTTAGAATTTGCTACTACGCAAATTTCGCCCTATAAAGATGAAAATTTAACCATATAATTACATACCTCTTCTGTTATGGTAACTGTTATGTTGGAAGAAATCGTTGTCATTGGATCGATTCGTAATGTCCATCTGTTGTCGTTTTTAGTGTATTTATGCTTGAATTTCCATTCAGCCTAAAAAATTCTATAACATTCGCGTTGCTGTGAGTTCGCTGGTGTGATAATTGCATTTTTTGAGAATTATTACACACTTTTAACTCAGCTAACCTTTGAACCCTGAATAGTAATGCTTGCTTCGACGTCTTTTGCTTGCCTTGAAATGATATAAAGAACCGAGCTTCCAACATCAGACACTGAGTCTCCACACAGCACTGCCCTGAAAATACTTCGCTTACTTGAAATTACAATGTTTCTTCACTATTTGAAAGGAAGAGAAGCGTACCATTTCGTCTTATCGTAGATGAGCGTCACGATATTCTGTTCTTCGCCAGTGCAAAAAGACTGTATGCACATTCTGCAGTATTTCACTTGTATTGTGATTATTTTAAAGATACAATCTTCAGATTCAAGTTTCCATACGGGAAGAGTATGAAATGCTTCACGACGGGTGAATAAGTATCGTAAGAGAGATGAGAGAGCGAGGGATTTGAATAAACGCAGAGAAGAAGACCTCATAACCAGTGGAAAACACTTCTTGAACTCTCTTATGGTGTATTTTAGGCGATAACATTGAATGGCACGGAAATTATTTTTCAACAATCAAATCAAATTGCTGTACACAAAAAATGTGTTTATCGGCAGGTTTGAAGCAAAGATGCCAGCCGCCTCTCCAAAAGCTGAAGAGATAGCATTGATTGCGCAGGGTCGCTCACTATCTATGGGGCCCTCTCACTGTTTATGATCTCTCCAGTCTAAAATAAATAGTGAAACACAAGCAATAGTGTTATTGAATATATTTTTGCTATTCGTGTTGCAGTCGCTTCAGATATTTCGTATGAATACAATCGCTATAAAAATGCGGCGCCGAAGAGGGCAATTAAGATACCACGACAAAGTTGCTTCTAGAATAGTAAAATGTGCACGAATTAAGCATGAATAGCTCGCACGAATATAAAAACAACGAAACACACAACTCCTGGCAGATGTCAGGTGCTTAGTCTTGAACGAATGCAGCACCTTCAGAGGACGATACAGATCAAGCAAAACAAAAAGCATTTTACGAAATCAAAAGTCTTTGACAATAAGTGATGTACAGTTCAGTGCGGACATTTATAAGCAATGAAGCAGAACCCCCGGATGATGTCGGGACTAGGGATCGCATTATGGAACGTTATGGACAGCCGTTCATTTCTAGCCGTCTATCTTCACTCCTAGCGGTCGTCTTTCGTTTGCATAGGCGACTGTTAGGAATGAAATTAGACAGCTCGAAATGAACGGCTGTCAATAACATTCCATATTGCGATCCCTAGTCGGGACTGGATGAGAGAACCTCCGCCATTTACTGATAAGAACAATCGATCAAATGAGTTTCTACGTGCAGGTGAAGCACGATCCCACAATACGCAGGATCAATCGGTAATGCCTAGGGTGGACAAAGCAGGGCAGTTATTAGGTTGATGCATAATAAATGAGACGATTTAGAATTTTCAGTGCCACTCTTAAAGGATTGATTTCGGGACAAGCTCACCTACACCATAATTATGAACGAGGCTTCCCCTACTTACCTTATGAGTCACGTGACGTCACTCCCTCTGATGACGTCACAGCAGTCGATTGACCAACACTAGTTGAAAACGTGAAATGCTTTCCGTGACCATAACTACATGGAAAACGGTGGTAAAATTAATGTCAGATATTCTATGGATAGGTCTCCTGCTAAACTACAAATGAGCGGTACTAGAGCCTCCATCGACCACCCATCGGAAATTTAGGCCCGAAAAATCGATTTTCGCCGTTTTGAAGCTAGAGCCACCAAACTTGGCAGGAATGTGTGTAATAATAAAGGAAAATTTTTATGGTTGGAAAGCTTTCAATTCCTTGTAATACGAAAGTTATGGCCAATAATGTCACTTTCAGTTGACTCTAAAGCAATGTGTTGGCAATAACTTTCGCATTACATGGAAATAAAAGGTTTCCAACCATCAAAAAATTTTCATTATTATTACACACATTCCTGCCAAGTTTGGTGGCTCTAGCTTCAAAACGGCGAAAATAGATTTTTCGGGCTTTTTTTCCGATGGGTGATCGACGGAGGCTCTAATACCGCTCATTTGTAGTATAGCAGGAGACCTATCCATAAAATATCTAACATTTATTTTACCACCGTTTTCCATGTAGTTATGGTCACGGAAGTCTTTTCCCGTTTTCAACTAGTGTTAGTCAATCGACTGCTGTGACGTCATCAGAGGGAGTGACGTCACGTGACTCATAAGGTAAGTAGGGGCAGCCTCACTCATAATGATGGTGTAGGTGAGCTTGTCACGAAATCAGTCCATTAAGGGTGGCGGTGACAATTCTAAATCGTCTCATTTATTATGCATCAACCTAATATTTCCAGTATCTTTCTTGCCGTCTAATTCCATTCCGAGCGGTCATCTTTCACTTCGCAGAGACGACCGCTCGAAATGCAATTAGGCGACTAGAAATTAGAGATCTCGAAACGCATATTTGTAACTTCCCTATTCTCTTCCGAGCGGTTGTCTATGAAATTGAAAGACGAGCGCTCGCAATAGAACAGGGAGGTTAGAAATATGCGTTTCGAGGGCTCTACTAGATATAACGGCTGTCAATAATCAATAAATGCCCTGCTTTGTCCACCCTAGTAATGCCGTACTCATAATAATTTATTATGATGTATTGATCACAAACCGTCTGAAGGAAGAGCGCAATTATTGAAATCCACAACGAAGAATTTCTTTCCTGACTATATCGACCACGCTGATCACGACTTCATTTTGCATGAAAATGTCTATTGATTTTATTTGTCCCCAGAATCAGGGAATGTTTATTGTTTTCTAATTTTTGAGAGTTTTTCATTGTAAAATGGTGTGCCAGGGTGTTTTCGTGGTACCAAAAAGTTTGGCTTGTTGTTCTGTTTGCAACTTTTTCCAGAAATAGCATTTTACAAGTTTCTTCGATTTTCCTGTTAAAAATGCCATTGGAGGCGCATATGAGATCAAGTTTTTTCGGAATCTCCAAGTCGAAATCTAAACAATGTAATCTTTTCAGGTCAAAATGTGTCTACTCTAAAGCTGTACATACAGTATCGATAATAAGTAACAGACCACTCTACTTTCTCAGATATCTCAGCGCTCAGTTTTCCAAAACTTCTGAAATTTTTCATGTATATACTAGACCACATGACTGATATTTGCTGAATATGACGACCCTGCAACTCGAGTGGCCGCTTCCCCATAGCAAAAAGTAGGTGTTTCGGGTGTTCCAAACGTCGTCATTTTGCCCTGAGGGGTCCAAACGCTATTTACGGAAGTTAGAGCGTAGGGACATTTAAAGGGACGGTCCACTCTTTTCTGAAGTAACCTCAACACCGGACTCCCGCACGGATTGCTTTCCCCTCTGAGGAGGGAGAGGGCAAAGGAGAGGATCGAGGGAGGGGAACAGTCAATTAGCGCCTCGCTCAGTTCATTTTAGCGCTAATATCTTTTTCACCGTTGACTATATTGGTATACAGTCAACAAGAAAGTCGATGATCTTATCGAGACGAACAACTCATATGTTGAGTGCTTTTCAAGATAATGACTTTGAACCGAGATTCAGAGCAATTATTTTTTCTTGGTTGAAAATTAGTGTTCGTTCTAGATCTCGGTTAAGCCATTATAGTGAAAAACACTCAACAGATGAGTTGCTCGTCTCGATAAATGGGGTTGGTCACCGTCAGAAATTCGAGCCTAATTTTTTGAATCTTTTTCAATTTATAGGACCCGTATCAGATTTATTCTAACTCCATCTGCTCTCATTTTTCCTCAGATCTTGGAATTATCGAGTCTCTCTAATATGAGGATACCATCCTTTCCCACGGGCAAAGCCTGTGTTCGAATCGACTCGTGTGAATGCACTTCTTTTCACATAACCACTCATTATTGTGAAAAAAATTTCGCAATCGTTTTATGATGAATTTCGTCATGGAGATGGAGAAAACTGAATCGATCATAAGTCGCTTCAAAAAAATCGTAGAGGGCTGGCAAAGCTCTCATTCTGCAGAAAATTTTATGCTGATCATTTTACTTCCCGGGGTGCAAGACCGTATCTGTAACGGCAACGGAGATAATGCAGATCGGCCTCGAATAATTGGCACTTACATCAATTTAACATAAAATACTTTTTGTGGGATACCCAGAAAATGAAAGCCGAAGCGATATAGTCGGGATAAAAAGTTTTCCTCGCGATTTGAGACTAGTGCTGCAGCAGTGGTTCTCTTATAAGATTCGTGGGGGTATGACAAAATAGCAACGACAAAATCGCCAACGACAAAATAGCCAAAAACGAAAATATATTCTAACTCAAAGCAGAATTGGTTCCAAAATATCTCAGACATATATGCTGTAGCCTGAACGACGACGAGTCTAATGATACCTGGATTGTCGCATAAAGTTCGCTCTAGGCCGAGTTATAATTCGTTTTCGTTTTTGGCTATTTTGTCGTCGAAATAGTTACGTCCAACATACCGCTGTAACTTTATTACGAAATAATAAATGGCGCTGTCTTTTGGTGATTGGATAGGATCATGAATGTACTCTATTCCTACACCGGGAGTACTTCGTGCGAAATCTAGATAACGAATGAGAACAAGTAGAAGTTGGTCTTGATCGAAATTTTTTTTGGCGATTTTGTCGTTGCTATTTTGACATACCATCTGTCAAGTCTTGCTTTCACATATTTTGCACCTGCTTCACACTCAGATCTGATCAGAAGACGGAATTTAAAGCTCAACCGGATTGATGTTTGAGACAATGACTAAACATTGATGTTCACAACAATTCTTTTTCAGATTCTAGACACAGAAAAAGGAATTCACGAAAGACGCGGAAGGGCTATTTGATTCTTCAAAAGTAGAATAATTCGGAGGAAAGGCAGCAGCTCCATGTATTTTTGCGCCATAATGGTGAAGTATACGTTTGCGCCTTCGTTGTTATCATGATACCTGGATTGGTCATTTCACCATTACTGCCGAAATGTCCGAGGCGCTCTTGTCTTTCGCCTAATGATTTACTCTTCCATTACTTGTTTTTTCCTCCTTTCTGATCTCAAATAAAAGAACTATGGAGTGTCTGCCCTTTCTTCTTGTGATCAATAAAAATAGGCTTCACAGAACTGTCAAATCCCAGGAGACTTCGATCTTCAATGGTCGTCTCAAGCATCAATTTGAGAAGAAGATAATCCATTTCTGTGAAAACAAGTAGGTCGAGTCAGTAAGGACCACAATGTTCCCTGATGTTCGATGGATACGCAATACAGATGGACTGCCAATATGTCGGTGTTCAAGTTTCTGGTGATTTGGAATATGTTTCACTGCCTCGATACAGGTCAATGAAGGCATTTTCATTCAATGCGCCAAACGCTCGTAGGTTTTACTGATCACAAATCACAAACAAGTCAATATGAAGTATTCGCTTGAAATTTGGCCTACAAATGCATAGTATGCATTGCACTGCATACCCTTAACAACTACTCAACAATCGCATATATGTAGCACTTTTTATGCGATTTGATTCCCTTTACTTTCCGGAGCATAGAAAATTAATGCAACGCCTCGTTAAACAACGTCCAATCTCTATAGCATAGGGTGTCGCTCGTGGTGACTTTAGTGCATTCGACGTGTCACTACTCTCCGAGAAGCGGTCGTCTCTGCATTCGAAAGACAACCGCTCTTCTGAGAATAGAGACACGTCGAATGCACTAAAGTCACCACACTTATTGATTTTTGTATCCCTTTAAAGTGCTCGAGGGACGATATTCAGTGTTTTATCCCCAAAAGCGACACCCTACTCAACAACGTTGCCTCCGTTTTGTTTTTGTCGATGCCGAGGGAAATCTGCCTGCAAAATGTATGTTTCAATGAGTATTCATAGGCGACTGAGTTTCGATACAAGTCAATATATACCACATCCCGTTTTCAAAAGAAAAAAATATTTCAAAAGTACTTGAGATTTGACAACTGACAGCGTGACAATTCGCAATCTCTCAAATGACACTGCTTATTGCATTGTCCCAGTCGGTTCGTAAAGAGCGCATGTTCGAGCGTCTAGTGGGTCTCAAGATTGATATTACTGAAATATGAGTCAATGTCGGTACCACGACTCCGTATGGCAATGATGAATAGAATCAATATGAATCGAAATGAATAGAGGATAGTCAAAAACACACAAACATGCTCCACCCATGAAATGGAATTGAATAGAAGTTATTGCACGCGCATATTCAATTAGGCGTCTTTATCAATGTCGATACACGCAAAAAATGAACCTGATGATTGGACAGTGGTTTCCAGTCGACGATTTGTGAACATCGTGGTTATCCGAGGCTTTCCCCACTGATATTTCTATTCAAGTTATCTACGTTCCCCACTGATATTTCTATTCAAGTTATCTACGTTAATGCTTTTACTTAAGACGCATTTTGCCCAAGGGTCGAGGAGGGGCGGTCAAGAAAATTCAAAATGTAGCTAAGACGATGAAACTTGGTGAGTATATACCCCTAATGAATGTAAGTGATCCACATCCGCGAGAACCGGATCCGGATTGACGGTTCCGGACCCGGATTCATTTCGAAAGTTCGGATGATCATAACTTCGTTCAAAGTGAAGCTAAAGGTCCAGCAGAGCCATATTCTTGCTCCACTCGTCGAGATCTGCAAAAATGGTCCCTGGAGTCGATGTCGTAACTCTACTCCTAAGCGTGTTTTTGGTGACGCAGTATCGGAAAAGCGTACGTTTCTCCCCATAAGAGCAGAGTCTGAAGGCTGGATCTTCGCTTGTTTTTTGCTATTTGCCTATGGCGTCCCAATGCACTTTAGCTAGCATCGAATTTCCGTACCAGAGAAATCGGAAATCGCTTGTTCGCATATTTGAGCTCCGCCCACCGTTGAGCACCAGCACCGCCCAAACCATCATAACTTCCTTCAAAATGAATATCCAGCTAAATTGAACATTGTGCTTAAAGCTTATGTCGTCAGCTACAAAATGCTCCCCAGAACTGTATACCTATCCGCCAAATAAGGCTGGCAATTTTGCATTTTTAGATTTTGAACTTAGCGTTTTTTGTGATGCAACATCGAAAAATCGTAGCTGTAAGACCTAGTTTTTCTTGCTCTACCCGATACAGGGTTTTGACGGTGCTATATGAAACCCCAGATGGCCATTTTCTTCATTTTTCACACCATGACCCCCGGGTCATGGGTCATTTTCACCATGACCCGGGGTTCATGGTGTGAAAAATGAAAAAAATGACCATCTGGGGATCAAAGTGTCATATAGCACCGTCAACACCCTGCATCGGGTAGAGTAAGAAAAACTAGGGCTTACAGCTATGCTTGTTAAGAGTGCCAAGTTTCGCTGGAACAAACCAGTTCTGCTCCCAAAATTGAAGTGATCAGGAAACTTTGACTTCAAATTCGCAAAAAACGCATGATTGAATTTTTTTCTTAAAAATATATGTTGTGTAGAATTGAATGGGCTTTCATATCCTAGGTTGCCTATCTTGGGGAGATTTATTTTGTAATAGAAAAACGAGAAAGTTCTGAACATAAACGGGATAAATTCACTACAACAATGAAAAATATATAATTACTGACCATATTTGGCGGATAGGTATACAGTTCTGCTGCTCAACGGTGGGCGGTGCTCAAATGTGTACAAGCGATTTTCGATGTCTCTGGTACGGAAATTCGGTGCTAGCTAAAGTGCGTTGGGACGCCATAGGCAAATAGCAAAAAACAAGCGAAGATCCAGCCTTCAGACTCTGCTCTTATGGGGAGAAACGTGCGCTTTTCCGATGCTGCATCACCAAAAACTCGCTTAGGAGTAGAGTTACGACATCGACTCTAGGGATCATTTTTGCAGATCTCGACGAGTGGAGCAAGAATATGGCTCTGCTGGACCTGTAGCTTCACTTTGAACGAAGTTATGATCATCCGAACTTTCGAAATGAATCCGGGTCCGGAACCGTCAACTAGGTCCGGTTCCGGTTCTCGCGGATGTGGATCACTTACATTCATTAGCGGTATATACCCACCAAGTTTCATGGTCCTAGCTACATTTAGAATTTTCTTGACCGCCCCTCCTCGACCCTTAGACAAAATGCGTCTTAACTCGTGCACCAATCAACTTTGCATTGACTTTGCAAAAGTGCGATATTGATCAAAGGGGAAATTATTGCCATCGAATGGCTATAATTTCCCCTTTGAGTGACGGTATGTCCTTTAGTCTTCTAAGACCTTGACCTCATGAACAGGGGTCTCTTATTGAATACAGAGAATGTCTTTATTAACCTGCTCTCGAGAGGATCTCCCGTTCTGTCGCGACGCCAATGAGCTTGACGATATGGTCATCGTCGAATATGTGCTGAAATGACCGTATTGATATTTGACTATACATGGAATCTTCTACCTCCAGTTTCTTCCGAATGGAGAACATGAACTTAACGGCGGCGATTCCATTTGCGACCACGAGCACCTGAAATGAGCTGTTGCTTTGTTTGCCTCGATAAAGCTAGGGCGTTACACGGCGCTTTGGAACATTTTGTTAATCATCCAACACCCCAGCAATCCCATTGCTTTGGCAGATTGAGGACAATAATGCTATCAAGTGAGTAAAAAGGTAAAGGTAGACCCGTGTCTCTAGGCTCATTCGTCCTGCGGGCACATATCTGCTAAGGCCAGACTTGATTGGGAGATTTAAGCCTGGCGGTCCCAC
>JACMIF010003185.1:0-11956 GCA_014805445.1 Diplogasteroides magnus
ACACCTCCATCGCCATACTTACCCCTTTGAAAGTAGACGATAGTAGAAGAATTCAAGGCAAGATAACCACAAATGGATGAAGACTTTCTTCCCAAGGAAACTTGAGATGCACCTGAAAATCTGGCGTTTTTCAGCATAAAATGGTTTTGACTGTGCATTTTATAGAGTTATTATAGAGAAACAAATGCAATCCAGAAAATTTGAAAATTTTGAAAACCCCCAGAAAATTTAAAATCATACCGTCCTGACATCCTGCATACTCGGCAATATATTAAAAACGAATAAATATGCAAACGCTAGTGGTGCCAGGATCGAAATCACAACGACAGAAGAGCTGACCATCTAAACAATTGTAAACATTTGAGCCATAATGCGCGCAAAAATCGATACAAATATCACAAAGTATACGTTTTAGGATTTCTAAATCAGCAGTAAAGTGCACTTCTCGTTCATCTGATCCACTCGGAGCGGTTGTCTCACGGTCGTAGAGATAACTGCTCCGTGAAAATTTGAAGAATGAGAAAAGCACTTTCCTATTGATTTAGTAACCCTAGTACGTTTTTGTCCCCTCAAGGAGTGTCGAAAGAGAATAAAGTGCGTCAAAAGCGACTGATAACGCGCGCTTTCATATCTTTTCATGTCTAGAGAGACACTCTCGTATTTGACTCTCTTCAACAATCGCCAGTGCTTTCAGCCTTCGATGCGAAATTCTGTACATCTCTAGTCTCTACAAGGCACAGAAGACCGCTCGGAAACGAGTGAGCAGTTCGAATGGCTACTATCGGTTCTGAACTCTTAACTTGTCCCTTTGCCGTAGTAGTAATCACTGTTAATGATCTAGCGTTGAAGTTGACGGAAGATAATGAGCAAATAAAGTACTTTGAATATCAATCCTTATATTTTATGAGAAAACACTCTGTATGGGGGAAGAGAGAGAAAGAGGGAGAAAGTGCATTTCCCAACTCTACACACACCAGCCACGCCCTAGCCCCACTTTACAGGCTTATCAGTATAAACCGTGATCGACTCTCGTAGTACATTAATTTTCTGTGGTTCATTATCGAGCTGTTGTCTATAATCAACGATATTCACGCGCACGACAATGAGTCAGAGAAAAGGAGTGCACCTCGAGAGCCGATTCTTCTGCTTATAAATCATATCAGTGTGGACATTTACACGCTGCAGCCTCACGCACTTTATGTATCCTACGTTACAAGAACAATGACGCGTTATCGCTTCTGAAACACTCTGAGTGTTTCAAACTGTTTCAAACTGTTTCAAAGCTTGTACAGCGAAATATGAGCTTTCATATCGCTTCTGTTTATTAGGGTAAATGCCCCGTATTTTTTTAATCATTTTTTCAAAGTATCTCCAATGACAATTAAAATACTTTCTGGTTAATGACCGCATGATGGAGAGCATAGCGAGGTGGAATGTAATTTCGCTTTCATTCTGCCTTCCCTAGTAAGTGAAATATGTGATTATTCCCCGTTCGTTGAGTTAAAAGTGGATTAGTATTTCTAAAACGGTAATTTTATGCAAGAAAGTTCATTTCTCATTCGTCCAATTCCCTTGGAGCTGTTGTCTATCATATTTGAGAGACAACAGCTCCCTGGAGATTAGACGAATGAGAAATGCACCTTCTCGCATAAAATTACCGTTTTAGAAACCCTATTCCCTAGTATAGCCCTTATCGACTTCTCTCACAGTCCTCGCACTTCGTTATATGGAGGCACAAGGAGCTAGATATTAGAGTTTCTAAAACGGGAGTAAAGTACATTTCTCAATCGTCTAACCCACTCGGCGCGGTTGTCTATCGCACGTAGAGACAACGGCTCCACCGAGATTAGACGAATGATAAACCTACTTTACTGCCGTATTGGAAACCCTACTAGATATCACCATTAGATACTATATCGATTTTCTCTCTCTCTCATCCGGAGCTGTAGGAAGGGCGATGCTGGGGGAGATCTCATACAAGAAATATCATTGCTCTCTCATTATCCATTCTTTGTCACTGAATGTAACAGTCATGACGCGGTCACTATCATTTTTCAATTTATTTGACGTGGTTTCCAAATTTCGTGTTTTCCCAACACTGCGCTCGATTTTGCGTCCCTATTGAAAAACCGTAATTTATGATTTCAGGCATGCCAGTTCATCTAGTCGACATGCCTAATGAAATCCGTCTCAAATGCTGTTGCTGTCTCAACCCTCGAGAATTGGACTCGTTTCGGGAAACTAATAGACGATTCAACGTCCTCATTCAACAAAACACAGTTTCTCTCTATACCATTCCTCTCTCCATCACATTTTCATATTGCGAAGGGGTTTGACTTTCATTGTTTTCATTCTGTTGCCTAAAAGCATATTTTTTCATAAGTAATCTTTCAAATTTTGCAGAAATGCCCGGAGCTGTTTGGGCACACTATTCGTATTCTTGATGGTGTTTGCCGTTGGAGTACGAATGAAAAATTCAAAGGGAAGTCTCTCAACATGATTATCTCGAATACTGTAGCTTACATCACGAGAACCAGGCGTACGACAATAGCTAACATTCGCGGAACGCTCAACAGTTCCGTTCTGGAACTGCTGAAGCCTATTTTACGATTGTCAACATCACTGAGCTATTTGCACGTAGATTGGGATGATCTTAGCAAGGATGAATTGGAGTGTTTCGTTTTTAAGACTCGACGATATTTAAGCATTACCTACAACCCGGGATCTGACCATTGGTGTTCCAGGCTACTAAACGATGAGAAATTTTTGCGAGGTTAGCTTGCGGTTTTCCCGATTTATAGACCGGGTAATGAGAAAACAGTTTTACAGTGGCCGGTAAAAGCTACCTGTCCATTGTCGCAGAACCCTGTAATTTGGCGCTGCTACCACATGAGGCATTTTCTGTATTCAAGTTGATCGTCGCTTTCAACCACTCGGAAGGAATAGTTCACGGCATTCGAGATCTAGCTCTCGGAGACGAGGATCCGATAATAGTATTTATTGTTTTACTATTACATTTTAAATTAAAATGTTAGGTTACTCGGAAAATCCTCGTCTGGACGCCCAGCATGTCCGTAACGGGGAAAAATAAAGGACTTGTTGATACAGTAACGAGACTGGCGGAACGGTGTCCCGTCAAGTGTGAGGTGTATGAAAGAGGTGAGCTTTTCGCATTTAAATGTAGAATAAAATTAAGAACATTTGAGCCGTAACGAGGAAATTGATCCTCGTTTTTTTTACATTTGTCATGTGTAAATGTTGTCGTAAAAGATGCATTATGCTATTATGCATCCAATTTGAACTGTTATTCCTATTACGCGCCTCACACTTCGATGCCACCCTGGTCTCTCATTTTTACGTGCTATTTCGTCGTTGCGGAAAATGTTTCACGTGGGAGATATATAGACCAGAGCAACAGTTCAGTTGGGATGCATAATACAAGCAATTTTTAAAAATAGTTTTTGAGCACCAAATGTCTACATTGTGCTCTTCCTTGTAGCGACCGCAAATCGGGTATTGAATTTGCAGGGATGAGTTTATTTTATTGCTTAAAATGGCGACTAAGCTAACAAGTTAGATAATTTTTCGTGCCTTTCGTGATATTCGCCCTTTCGAATGAGCCTACTCTCGATGCACAATTCCGATTTTTCTCGGATTTGCATATTATGAAAATTATAAAAATGTCAGAATTGAGCTTCGAGAGTAGGCTCATTTGAAAGAGCGAACCCAGTATCACCGGAGGCACAATTCCCATATCACGAAGTCCCAATCAAATCTACGCCGCTTTATGCATTGAACGGCCTGGACATTGTAGTGATATTCAAACAAAGGTGAGTCACTGAACTTACTTTTGATATTAACATCATAAAATGGTACGAATATTCCTCTTCTTCACATGGTTCTAAAGTTTGTCACACTTTAGTGTCATGTAATGAAGTGGTTACATAATGTGACATACATTGCATAATACTTTCATATATACCAACATATTTCGCTTAGTTTTTGTCGCACTTCGTTCAAACGAGTTTGGCTTCGTGAATCCCAAAGTGCATTCCATCCCTTTGTTCTCTGTAACGCGCTGTCGTCTTTATGAGCCAGAGACGACCGCTCGGTAGAGAGCGCGGAGCGGAGGAATGGACTTTGGGATTCACTCTGCCAAGACGGACTTCAAACGATGCTGTTCAGCTCCCGAAGCCATACTTCAACGTCAGCTTCGGTTATCTTCGAAACTCGCGCAACTACCCTTTCGTGTATGGAGAAATCAGTCGACCGGATAGAGGAGAGACGCCCAGGGGAATGAATGATAGCGAGGTCCCGAAATTTATAAAAAAAATCGTCCATGTCCTTATTCTATAATGCAAAGAAAATGAAGAAACGGCTAGTAACGACCAAGGGTTAGAAAACGGTAAATTTCTCGTCATTTTTCTCCGCCGTGCAGTTGCGTATGAGGGAGAGAGAAGAATGACGACAAATATACCGATTTTGAACCCGTAGTAACGACAACAAAATAACAGTCACTATTCAGTGGAAAACATTCTACGCTAAGAAGAAGCACCTCGCATTCGCAATGATCTCTCATTGCGAGACTGATTCGAAGAGGGAGAATTATCTGGAGGTTAGGGATTTAAAAATAAATGAAAAAACAAGAAATCACCCAAAAATAATTCATTTTCGTTCAAGGCGCTGTCTCAATACGCAAACTTGACCCTGATTGGTGGTTGTTACCAGAGAAAATGTCGTGGGAAAGAGTGCGAGAAGGAATTGGCAGGTTTCATTTTTATCGTTTATTGCAATATTAGTGAAATAAACATAATATTATGTATATTTCAAATTTTACTACTTTTTTTATTCATATTAAAAAAAATATTTACTAATTGCCAATTTTACGATGTGCCGTCATACCGCGAAATCTTTTAAATGATAAATGTCACGCGAGAGATACATGGCCGCAATAATTTTTCATAGATTCGCACTTCTTCTACTTCGCCTTCGAGAATACGGTATGCGACGACTACGTGACCGAGAAATTCTTTGCGAGAACCAGGTGCAGCCGATGTTGGTTACGGTAGAAATAACAATTTATCTATTGATTCTCAGGGATAAGCTCGTGCCAGTCGTGCTGAGACTCCGGATATTGAGTGGCATAGCACCTGATACTGCATTTGTGGCGGCGGACGATTTTCAGGTAATCATTAGCGGTTTTAAAACGGTGGCAAAGTGCATTTCTCACTCGTCTAATCCACTCGTAGCGGCTGTCTATCGTTCAAAAAGACTCCGTGGAAATTAGACAAATGAGAATTACACTTTACTACCGTTTCAGAAACCAAGCAAACATTCATTTTTCGGCTCAACGAACGGGGAGTATTCGAATTTTTTAACGTGGCTCGAGTAGGAACATAAAACCAATTTACACCTCATTTAAGCTCTTGAGAAGTCAAAAATTCCACAATTCTTAATTCGACTGAAATGTCTTGCATGAAATACATTTGTATTTTGATTTGAGTATTTTTATGACCGGCATTATCGGATACAACCGATATTATTGTATAATTTAGCCAACCTATTCATGTAAACGGAGCTAAAAGTCAGCCTCAATATGTTGGCCATGAAACTTGTTAAAACACATTGCTAATGGTTAGACAAACGATGAAATAGCATGCGAAATTGAGAGAGGGTCCGTACTTGGAAAATCAGTGCAGTTTATATGAATAATAATCCGAGTATGAAACTGATTCAGTCCCCTGCTCTGATCGCTGAACATTTGAAGACAGTGGCCGCGAATGAAACGCTGTTCAGAAGGTATGTTTCACGGTTCGTATATTCTTTTACAGTAAATACATGAAGTTCTCAAATTTGGTGGTACCCTAAATGAAGGGAGATTTCTTTGACGTTAAAATTTTGACTAGTGTAAAACATCCCAGTAAATGGTGGAAAAACACAAACAAACAGTAGATGTAGAATCAAATGGCCAACAACACCTGATTACATGTATTTAGCTCATTTTTGAATTATTGCTCACGGTTGACCACTATGATGACGTAATCAGTCAATAATGCAGTTTAGCTTATTCAAAGTATTGCAGTTACTTCAAATGGCGCGATCACTTCATTCTCCGTGGACACGAGTCTGAGGTCTCCCTGAGGTCGAATGGAGTCTGCGAATTGTGCAAGGATTTGCATCTACAGGTTTATTTGCAACTCCTTCCCAGTGTTGGCAGAATGAACACACAAAAACAAATACTGCCAATTCCCCTATTCAGTTTGAAACTGCCAAGCAATGACGGTTAAAATTGCCAATATTGACAGTTTAGTTGCCATACATATATGGAAAATGACTGGGGGAAATGACAGTTCAATTTCTGCGTGAATCCCAAAGTTCATTCCATTTCTCCGTGTTCTCTATCGCTCTGTCGAGTCTATGCGCCAGATTAGACCGGGTGAATGAAAGACTAATCGGCCCCCATGCCCATCCTTTAATCTGACAATGGGTGTAGAACGTACCACCTAAACTTACTGAATGGAGTTCTAACCAACTCCATCCAATAACCTTATCTATTTGCTTCTCCAAACACAAAAATACCCAACAATTTGAATGAGTAACACCACAATGCCCGACGAATTATTCTTGAATAAACGAAAAGAAACATTCAGGAGTTCTCGAACAAGCTCAATTTCGACATTACAATGGCGGGGCCCGCGGACTTTTGTGAGTTCAATGTTCTTTCATTAGATAGAGCGGAGCGCCATGGACTTTTGAGTTGTGAAATGAACAGATCCCCGATACGATCAGATCTGATCCATTAATCCGCTGCACAGCGTGCCGAAAAGTGGAACAACCTACTATTGCAGCGCACCAATATCGCGCACATTCGTGAAACCGCGACGCGTCCCGTTGAAGGTACAGTGAGGCGCGTCTCGGTTTCACGAATGTTCGCGATATTGATGCGCTGCAATAGTAGGATGTTCCACTTTGCGGCACGCTGTGCGCGCGGTTCGTGTGTACGTTTTACAATCCATGGCGCTCACGTCTTTCGCCCCTCCCGTTCCCTTGTTTCAGCAAACTGTGAGACATCATCTTAGGAAAGGGATAAGGGGGATTGGATTAGAGTAAAAGAATTTTTCAGAGCAGCGCTGCCCTCAATCTACTGTGATTTCTCTGAAATTTTCAAACTGGTTGAATTATGAATATCATTGCCGTACATGTTCACATAAAGGAGATGATTTTCTATTTCATCATTAATTCGAAAGACACAAAAGGAGGAAAAAGAGGAGCCAAAGTCAAAATCAGCCCTGATAAACATCGAAATCTAAGGAATATATCATTGATGACATCTTTTGTTTAACTGCACACACTGGCTCAAAATTAGTTTTATCACGCATGATTTCGTGCCGTGATATAGGATGATGAATGGGTGTGCTGTACTGCTCCTGACAGTCTGCTCATTCCTTCAGGCTCTTCTTACTCTTCTCTTTCTTGTCCTTCTTACTCGACTGAGGACTGGAAATGTGTATTGCAGCTACTGTAGTGCACTGTAGGTTCTTGCACGCTGACTATGGTAAGTACCCTTGTATCTTGATATCTCCCGCCATTACCTTATAGTAGTTAGGTGTTGTAGCGCGGATCTTCTTCAACTCTTCTTCCCTAATTGCTTTCTCTATTTCTTCTGTCGCCATGCCCTTGCCTTCATATAGTCTTAAAATGGACATGATAGATTTGTGCAAAAGTCAATTTATGAAATTTTGCCAAGATTTTTCCATATCAATTTAAGAATTATCTCTTGCGGTACAAAATGCAGCTAGCCACTTGTGCTTCGCAAAGCTAGCATCTTTTTGACACTTTTTGCCTTTTTGCCTCCATATATATGTGGCAAATTGAATGACATACTTCGCATGTTCTTTCAGCATCTCTTCCCCCCTTGCCACGGCCTCCATTATTTGATCGGGGGTCCTTGTGTCCACGACGTCTTGCAGCTGAGACAACTCAAATTATTGGCCACGAGTTTGCCACATACCGAATCATCAGTTAGCGTGCCATCAGGCTCCCCGTTCAATTTATATGGCCACCACGGACGGTTCTTTTCCCTCTCTTCCTTCCTCTTCTTCCTCTCCTCTTCGCTTAAAGACAAATAATGGTATTAACATGTATCCCATAAGTAATGCATGTTTTTTGTACTTGTCGACATGTCAATGTTAACAGTTGTAGAGATCCTCTTTGGGTTCGCAAGTATTCTCCATTAACAGCCACCTTCTTTCCTTCTCCATTTGCTCATGTCTAAATTCAGCCTCCTCCGACGTATTCTGCAATTTCCGGTCGATGACGACTTTTCGCCAACTTTCACATACCATTGGAGAAAGTTCCTCCTTCATCACCTTCTGCTTGACGGCCTCGGGTTCCTTTCCCTCCTTAGCCACAACCGGCGTGGGAGTCTGCACTTCCTGTAATGCCTGATCGGGTTTTGGCTTACAACCAGCAAGAATATTTGGGACGCGTTTGGGAGGTCTGCCGCGACTCCTAGCGAGCAATGAATTAGACCACCTAACCCATGTGGGAACAAGCGAAATGAAGAGGGTGCATATGCGCTTCCCATCCCGCCTGGGGTAGAAGGGTGCTACACCAATCTATCCCTTGTCTCATTTAGCGTTAGTCCCCACTTCATTTTCCCATTTAGCGCGGCGTTGACGGGTGCTCATTTACGGATGAACAATCATTCGTAGCGGTCACTCATTACTCGCTCCCTATTCGGCAGAACCCATCTTTAACCTTGATGTGCTGCTCTGCCTTCTTGACCTCTGTTGCAGGCTTCTTCTCCGTTTCAGGTTCCGCCTTCACCATCGTCCCGTCCTTCTAAAAGATAATGACTGTCATATTGGGTAAAGTTGTCTCAAGTTTTGTAGAACTTTTTCGTCGTATTGCAAAACATTTCCGAATTGATCGATATGAGGCAACTATTCAGAATGAGAGTAATCTCATTATTTGTGCTACCTTCTCCTGCTCGCCGTCCGTGCCGATCGGCGCGTCCTGCAAAGATCAAAGATCACAAATACAAAAGATCAACGATCAAACAAACCTTCTCAGCGTCCTTCCGATCAGTATTGCCATGGGCTTCAACAGGAGTTGGAGGCACCGCAATACTCTCGACGCGATCGCTCTTCTTCTTCGTATTAGCGGGCTTTCCTCCTGAGAATAAAATGAATATTTGTTCTGACCGCGACGCTACGGGGCACGCGACGCGGCTGGCGCGAAATTCGAACCTTTCTTGCCCCTTCTACGGTAGCAGATCACACCGAGGATGATTCCGACGACCAGCAGGACGACCGCGCCGATTCCTCCGCCAATGTAGAACTTCATGCTGTTTAAAGAACATTTTCAATTTGTTCTCTTACGAAATTGTACTCTCTCGCCACTTTCTAGTAACTTTAAGTACGAAATCGTGCGCAAAACAAACATGTGTTATCAGCAGATATCATGTATCGTAACCGAATTCTTATATCCAATACGCTCATTGAGAGATCCTAGCACGACACTTTCTTTTTAAACCAACTTCGAGTTAGGGCCATTGTCCATCGATGGTGCCGTACTGTTGAAGAACGGTGTTGTTGTGTTGACGCGACGCTCCGAGCATCGAATGCACTCATCCTCAGACAGTATCTTGTCGCCATCAACCTGCAGCAAAAATTGCCCTGCATACTGCATTGATAGAGACCCTTAACAGGCCCTTATGTTTTTGCGCTCTCACTGTCTAGCCATCGTGTCTCCAATTCAAAAACACTGGTTCAAAATTGAGAAAGGTAGCACAGTTGTACCAACCTTCCACTTGTCCCCTTCGCATTTCACACTCTTGATCGATTTCCATGCTCCCTTCGACAGAATCCTGAATAATCGCCCATTATGGCAATCTCGGGGATAGAAAATCTCACTCGAGCTTCTGCGGACGGGTGCACTGCATTTCCAGAGTTTCGTCGTTTACAGCCTGCATTTGGAGAATTATCAGAGGTATCTGTTTATCTTGTAGATAGATAGTACTACCAACGGGTAGAATTTGACCTTGGTGTGCGAAAACTTACAGCCCGACGCATTTCTCTCTGTCTACGCACGTGCCTTTGAATGGCTGCAGATCTCCGAAAAGGCAACTCTGCTCTACAAGACAAGCAGTAAGAGTAGGTACGCACAAGGAAACTCACTCAAACTAGTCAGTTTGCTTGGCAGGAAGAACTCCATTTCTGATTTGGTGGTTCCAGCAGTCAACTTCAGGATCTTTTCTCCAGTTTCCCTTATCTGAATTGAACATTATCCGAAATTATCACTTCATTCCGCTAACCGTGAAATTCATCCGGCACATGGGAACAGCGTTGCCTGTTTCTGAAAGGCAGACATGTTTCACCAGTACTTTCAACAATAGCTACCTTTGACTGTACAAGTGTCACTGTCGCCTCCGTATTCCAACTTGATTTCCTTCCTGTCCTTCAACGCATAAAAGACGTCCACACGAGCAATGCCCTTCTTGAACGGCCTGCGAATTAATAAAATTATTTTTTTCATTCAATTTTGATCTTTACTCTAGATTCCACTTGCTTTTCCTCAATCATTTACCTGATTACGGCGACGAGGTTACAGTTGCTCATGGATGTCGGATACAAGAAGTCTGTATTAAAATCCTTCAGATTCTCGTCAGATTGCCCAGTGTAGCAACTGCCAGCCACGAAGCAGCGCTGCAATTTTTTTATCTCATTTGTTTAACAATGGATTTTATTTTTCATATTAGGCCGTTTCGCAAAATTTTTCAAAAGACCCCAGACAAATGTTTATTGAAAAAAGTTCGCAGAAACCTTGTTCTGATCGCATTGCTCGAACTGTTCCTTTTTCCAAGTTGCCAATGAGACCGGGACGGAGGCAAGAAGAAGACCGAGTCGAGGCATCGAACTGAAAACAATATATTGTCCTTGATGCAAAACAATAAAGCACACGGAAGCTACGCCATTCTGACGCCATAATTCTGAGATTAAAGCCACAATCCATATATTTCACCACATTTTTATGTCATTTTCATTATATGGGGAAGTGACATCGAAAACAGCGCGTGACAGTATGAACTCATTCCAATCTGTTCAAGACGGGCAGTATTTCCAATACTGGTTGGTGCATATAACATATTTTGAAACATCAATTCTTGACCACGATGAATGACATAACCAAGGGATATGAAGGTGGGGTCATGCCCTACTCCTAGCCGCCTCATTAACCTATCCGCAGGCACTCTTTGTATTTTTTTGTATTATTTATTTGTATTTCTGTATTTTTGTATTTTTGTAACGTGTATTTGTATGCGATGTTCCCGCATCCCGTCCCAACAGCGACATACTTGTCTACACCTTTTAATAAGCTACGAGATTTCATTACGAATTTGAAGAAATATTCAATATATTTTCTATTTATTCACTCGTCTCATTTTTCTTTTTCTTTCATCCCAGTTTTGACAACCACATACAAGAACTTCAAAAACATCATTTTTCTCGAATACCCCGGACCCGTCTGTGGAAGAGTCGAGGAAGATTGGATGCCAGCGATGAGAGAAAAGTAGTCGACCGCCTTGAAGAGACGAATGAAGGAGAAATAATGAGAGATTGAAGGGGTTCGGAGTCATTTTATACCCTCATTACTATGCATAGCGGTCGACGCATCGATTGTTTGCTAATTTCTCATGACCACGACACTTTTTCGTTCTGGAGTCACGGCAATCCAACTTGGCTTGGGTTGAGGAATGCCAAACGTCGGCGGCACTCGCACTCGGCGTACCAGCGAAATATCACCAACATTCTCCCTTCTTTTGCATAGCAGCTGTTTTATTTTAATTAGATGAATTCTATATTTCTCGTAGTTCTTTGTATTTTTTTTATTTGTATCGTATTTATTTGTATGTCTGTATTTCTGTATTTTTATAACTTGTATTTGTATGCGG
>JACMIF010003186.1:0-15377 GCA_014805445.1 Diplogasteroides magnus
TGTGGTTCAAAAGCGACATTTTCGACCGCCAAAAATCGGAGAGGAGGAAATTCAAAAATCCCCTCGGTTATTTTGTGGGTAATATCATGAGATGTATTCTAAAAATATTTCCAGATTTTTTGCTGGTCCTTCAAGATCAGTGCACCTTTTGGCGTCGTCTGACCTAAATGGGCATTTTTCACACTGCATGGCATAGCTGAAAGCGAAGTGAGCCAAAGAATGGTTCCTTACCCTAGCACCAATACACAGTAAAGAAAATAAAAAATAAATGAAATTATAACACGAGAAAAAAAATTTACAAGACAAGTCATGAAAGTCGCTAATTGGCGAGGGCGTTTCTGACCGGCTGTGTAATCACCACAAATTCATTGTTCACATAGAAGTTGAACAACACTGACTCATGGTCTCTACGAAGAGTTTTGAATATTTCGTTCCGCATACATCGAAATTCCTACTTGCGTGGTTTAGTGGAAATCACTTCTTGCAAGGTTTATCGGCTACCCGATAATCAGCTCGAACCATCTTGCAATTACCTATCGAAGGAAACAATCCCCTGGTCGATTGATCCATTTTGAGCCGAATTACACAGAATATGCAAAATGAACAAGAGACCGATTTTGGACGCGTGCTGCAAGTGCTGCAGAGGTCGCGCGACAATGAAAGGGACAAAACCCCATTCTTCTTGCAATTACCTAGCGGATAAAACAAACCCCAGGTCTATTGACTCATTTTAAGCCGAATAACAACAAAGTCAAGTGCAAGAAATCGTTGTTAAAGTATCGATTGATTTTTGAACCATACATGTAGCTTTTCGGAGAAGCAATGGATTGTGGACTTATTTCGTTTCTCACATACACTTACGGTGCCCTATCTACAGAAACAATTTGGAAGAAATGTAATCCATTTTGAAAAAATCAATCAATAATCGATTATCGATTGATTTCTACAGTTTATCGATTGTTTTTTACGAATTTTGCTATTTATGTAGTATTTAGGAAAAGCAATGGATCGAGCCAGTTCTTACGATTCGATGTTGTCGTTTTACTAATTGTGTCCACGTTGCTTGACTTGCCAGATCGGACGGTTGTTTACATGTTTCGTCATGTCACGTGATCACGTGGCATGAGGGGGAAACCAACTATCCCCGCGTGCTGCAAGTGCTGCAGATGTCGTGCGATAATAAAATTTTAAGATTCCACTCATCTTGAAAGATCCTACGGGCAAAACAAACCAGGCCGAATGACCAATTTTGAGCCGAATTATAACAAAGCAAAGTGACAAGAAGTCGCATATTTGCGATTTTTTCGAATCTTACTATTTATGTAGTAATTCGGACACTCAACGGATCGGGCCAGTTCTTTCGATCCCCACAATAACTCAATGGGGGTTACCTCCAGTAAAAATTTGGGCCAAATCGGAGACAAAAATTTGCGGCGGTAACGGTAACGGGGGCGGAACGGACTGCAGCACTCTTTCGATCATAACTCAGTGAAAACTTAACGAATCGGGCTGAAATTTTTTCTGTAGTAGTTTCTAACAAAGCGGACACAAACGTGATTTATTGGTAATTTTCAAAAACCTCCTTCATGGAGAACCAGAAAAAAGTTAGCGCAGGGTACTTGCCAAATCAGGACTGCGCCTGCGGCGCAGTCCGCGATATGATCAAAACTTGTGAGAACCTATCCGAGAGAAAAATGGCCCACAATAATGAAAGACCGATGCCCGTGACACTAACATACAAGTAAATGTTCCAAGTTTATCTTGCTTCAAATAATGAGTACGACACGCATGGGAAAGGGACAAGGAAATGGGTCACCTTTCTTGTAAAAACCGAGAAAACTGACGATTCTGAAAGGTCATGTGGAGGCTATAGATGGAAAGATGGACGACTGCAGGGGACATACCACTAAGGCAGACATTCTATATCAGAAGTGAAATGTGTGCGTGATTGCCCCTTTAAACTGGTATATAGAAAGGAGTGGAATTCCGTGTAAACATTCGTGCGACTCCAGAACAGCAGACCCCACTCGCATCTCCTTTCCTTCCTCTCCCTCAGTAGGGCGCCAGTGATTTCGAATGAGCGATTGCATGAGAGAATGTGCGTTTTTAGAAATCTCCGATTGTATGCCAGTTCAGTTTCCTCTGTTGATCTGGATGTCAAGAGCCTTTATGGCGAAGTGTAATCTCGCTTACTCTCTCAGAGCTTGGAATTCACACCTCAACGATGCCATAAAATCAAAATATCGTCTCGCTTGCGATTTAGCTACAAGTTATTCGAGCATTGGATGACTTTTCGGTAGAATTTTTTCTAAATTTCAAAATCACAAAGGACTTTCTGAACGACCTAATATGAAAAATATAAGCATTGTGATATTTATGTGCTTTATCATTAATCCATGAAATAGAAGCGGACGAAGGATGAGCAACATGGATATTTGCGCCATAATGGTGAAATGTTCGGATGCACCATGAGAATGAATACAATCATATGTGATATGATATGTGCATTGCATGATACTGACGAAAATGTCCATAGCTCTTCTTTCATTCGTCCTTAGAAGCAGTAGAAGCTCGAGTCGCAGGGGCGAGACTGGCAGGCGTACAGAAAACTTTGGCTGTAACAATCCGCCTGGAACCTGAAGAACGACAATTCAAAAGTGATATGATGTTGTCAAAGCGTTAGGTGCAAAATGCTCCAAAACATCACATCTCAAGAATGTACCGTTTCGGCATCAACAGATTTGGCATGGTAAAAGCAAGTGATAAGAAAATTAGAAATGAACCGACCAAGAGGAATTGAATCCCCTCGTCTGCTGCGCATAAACGCAGTCGCCCGGCGCATTCGGATCAGCAAAGTTCGTGTATGGGTCCGTGGACTGAAATGAAATAACAAGACTAATTTTTTAGTGTTTTTCGGTACATTGTCGTCCCATGTCCATGCTCCATTGACGCGTTGCAGTCCGATCCAGAACGGAGTCTTTGTTTTGAACACTGAACAAAGGGAATTGATCATGTCTGTTGCATTTGGTATTTGACTACTATATGGGATATGTTTCAAGGCTACTCTGCGACACACTGGTAACTAGTGAAGGCAGAATGAGTGGGAGAAGTGCATTCCTTATTTCTGCGCCTCGTTCAATCGGTCGTGTCTGGTGTATAGATACGACCGGTTGAACGAGACGTAGAGAGATGGAATGCACTTCTCCCACTCATTCTGCCTTCACTACTGGTAACCAAACAACGCCTATTTTTTGAACGGCAGTAAACCAAGAAAGTTTAATTGATTGTGCTATCGGTATGTAATATGCAGAGAGATGTTGCTGACATCCCAAAGTGAAGAATTGCTTGTCGGAGTTGTGAATGGTGGTGAGGTAGCTGAAGGGTGCATCACACGCATTCTCAGCCGCCGGTTGAACTGCCTCCAGATCCGATGGATCGTAACAGCCTCCTGAAACGAGTTCATCCATGTGTTAATAACAAGAGGACCGAGGACATTTGCGCCATAACGGTGAAATGAATCCTTGCGCCGTGAAAACAGTGTTGGCGCAATTGATCACAGCGCTCTTATCTTTGATACTAATCCATAATGTAATGCACGGCAACACAGTTTTCGTCCACATAAAACGACTGCATTTTTGCATGACGTATTTCATAAAAGGTGAAACAGTACCATCAGGGACATTCCTCAGGCCTTTGGAGATTGAGTATGCATGTGGGGTTGAAGGATGGCAGAAGCAGTTAACTGAATAAATAAAATAGGAATTTTAAAAAGAATTTACTGCCAGTAAATCGGAATAATGATCGGGAATATCAAGGAAAATATGGAAAAAATATTACCGTCGCAGAAGGCCTTGACGAAGTCGGCTTGGTTTACTTTAGCAGTGTCGTTGTTGACGAGATAGTAACCAGGCGATGCGAGCTTCTCAAGATCTTGAGAAGGCCGTTCGCCTTCTTGAACGTAGTCTGAAAGCAATCTAATAAATTATAGTGTTTACGCCGCTTGTTGAAAAGATCGAATCTTTCGGTCTTCTGAAAATGCAAATCCACTGCGCGGGAAAAATGAAATTGTTCATATCATTCCAAGGCTGAATCATTATTATTCATTGGCACTGCATTGCTATTCATTATTACGCAAGCTAAAAAACGGTCACAATATTCAACAAACACAAAGGAAAACATCGCTCACCAATAGCAACAATGACGCCCTTCTGCTTGAACAGATCAGCTACCTGAGTCTCCACATTGCTGAAAACACACCATGTGTCGCCTATTTTCTTATTTCATCTTTCATTCGAACTGATGTTGCAAATTCCTTTACCTCAATCCACTTGCAACCACAACGATAACTTGTTTCACATTGGTTCTCAGCGGATCGCGATTGTTATCGAAGATGTCCAAGGCAAGACCGATTCCCCTACAATATCAACGGTAGCAACACCCGAAATGTGACTTGTTCCTGACTTTGTGAGGTTGGCAAAGTTATCGTTCGTCTCGAAGCTGTTAATCTTATACTTGAAAATGTCGCTCATAGAATGCAAATCGCTGAAGTTAGCAATGATCTGAAAATAGGATCAAATAGAACGTAGCCGTTGATATAAATTCAACAACATCTGTATTTGTTTTGTAGTACACGAACTATGTTGGCAGTTTGACTGGTTTATGGGCTATGGTTCATAGAAGGCATATCTTCAAATATATGAAAACATTGAAACGCAAAAGTTAAACTGTCAACTATACTACTACTGCATTATGATGACTACTATTGTATCGCATGCGAGTCTTTTAGTGCATTCATCATGTCTCTACTCTCCGCGGTGCGGTTATCTATGAAGTGAAGACACAACCGCGCCTCAGAGGGTAGAGTCATAAAGAATGCACTAAAAGTTTCGCATGCGAAACCATTATGCCTACCTTTGAGTCTTTGGCGTAGGCAGCGATGGCAGCTCTTGAGTAGAATTGTCCCGATCCACTTGGAGTGAGATTCAGTTGAGCGAGTGCTGATTGCACGTTAGCCATTGCCTATAAAAGCATCATCTCTTTTCACTTACACTGTCATTGTTCTCGACTCTAGTGGTTCAAAATCGGTAAATTTGTCGTAATTCTTCTCCTAATCGCAGTTATCTAGCATTGAAGAATGACTGCAAGTTTACCAATTTTGAACACATAGTAGTCAAGTAGATTTACATCTATAATAGGTATGTCTATATATGTTTTTTGGTGCTGGCAAACTGACAAATCGATCGCCGCTGTCTCTCATCGTGAGGCTGACATCGATGAGAGTCACTATATCCAGCCAGATGGTTTTCGAGTTGCACTTGCAGTAGTCGTTGGAAGGTGCCGGTGTCGGTGTGACTGATATAACAAGTTGTATTTTGCACCTATTCATAGTTATATCTGTGATTCGTACCAGTGGTAATCGGTAGCGGTGTAGTCACAGGCGCCATGGGTGTTGTTGGAAGCGAGGTCGTTGTGAGATTTGGTGGCAGATCTGAATCAAAATACTAAATGCGAGCTGACTTAAAGGCAGAAACATGCCTACATATTAATAATGCAAACGGTGCAAGAGATTGTACAACGAACATGTGAGCTCTATGTCGATGACAAAATTATCGTAGTCCCACGATATGTCAGCTGGTCTTATCGATCCTAGATAATGCACCTGTAAAGTTGTGCACGTTTGATGAAGCGTGCAACAATGACAAACTTCAAAGGAATCGGCATAGAATGTCCAGTTCATGGACGAGTCCGTAAATGTTTGAGATTTATTGTAGAATCTTCCTTGCGCAATTAACTGGACGGATCCATTATATTGCGAATCCATTGAAATTCTTCCCGAGGCGTGCACGGTTGCATCAGAACTGAAGATTTTGACTTAGTAATTCATAAAAACATCTTTACCATATGCCATATTAGGTTAAAATATCACGAAACAGGTTTATTGCCAATTCAAAGTTCGAATTTCGCATGTTGGGCAAAATCCAATGCGTGAAATCCACAAGTTGTTTAGAAGCTACACCAAAGCGCGGTATGACTAGAGATGTTCGAACGAGTACGTGGTGTCGAGGAATTTCATGAGAATCATTGCAAAAACGAGCCCTCGTTTTTCTCCCTCTCTTTCATTCTTCGCGGCCGCTCCTCGTTAACGGTCGTTAAAGCAGAACACGAGAAAAAGAGGATCATTCCGTCCTCGCCCATGCAACTTCGCAAAACGAGGGCTTCGTGTCTTTCCCTCTCAGTAGTCAAATAACAACGAGGCTTCGTTCCTCGTTTTATCTACTATAATTGTTACATGTTAGATCTCAATCAAAATTTGAAATTCACACAACGAATTGGCTACAAATCACATTATTTATTCCCATTAAGGTATGTCTGTCCATCTTCACATGTAATTTACTGTAATTCGAAGATCTTAGAGCGCACCTCAGCGGGAAAATAGCATAGTTCTCGTCCGGATGCAGGTTTTGCACGTTATCAGCTGCACCAGATGATGTCACCGCAGCCCGTTCCCCAGGTCCCAATTTTGCACCTGTTTTTAACACAATATTGCAAATATTGCGTAAGCTGATGATCTGTGTGTCACGTGACGAAGAATGTGTACAACAGAGGAACTCACCGGTTTTGTAGTTATTCGAGGCAGAAAATGTAACTTATCCTCCATTAGAACGAACGCCGATTACATTTTCAAAGGCAATGTAGGTTGAAGGCAGGAGATCGCACCTACATAATTAAACCATTAGATTCGCATACCGACTGACTAACGAGTATGATACCACTTGGTTGCCACCACTATTTCCTGTGGAGAACGTAACTACGCCCTTAATATTTAATGCTAAATTCATTTCAAGTCTTCTCAAGCTAACTGCATTTTCGCATTTTAGCTGTTCAAGTCGAATTCCCCCATAAACAGAGACCAATAGCGTCAAGTTATTGGCCTGCACGCGATAGGACTGAAACGTCGGTTGGATCATGTACATGTTAAGCTAGTACTGAGTTGAATGCAACGTTGTGCGGCATAACGTCGGAATTAGTCATGAAAGTAATTTCCATTTCGCAGCTAATGTCGTCCATAGTGCCATTTACGAGGACTACCTGAAATATGAACAGATCATCAAAAACAGGCCATAAAAATCCAATTGTGGGAACATCAGCATTCATATTTGTGAAAGCAACAGCTAATCCATGATCGATTCACATTACCTGCATCGTGCCTACAATGTCTATGCATCCACTATACTCTGAAGTCGATGCAATATCTCGTAGGCTGAACGATCATCTATTTGATTCGTTTATTAATCGTCACACACCTGTAATTGTTGTTGGCATTTTGCAATCGAATTATATCTAGAGCCGAACTGTAATGGGTCTAAAAATTCAGATTATTCGCAATATGAAATAACAAATGTTTTTTTTATATTTCTGCTTGGCGTTTTGCAAGCAGCATTCTTCCACAGGGGAAGTCAGTTTGCCATGAGCAAAATGCTTCAAGAATTTAGCAAAATTCGGGCATTTACTGGGGCATTTCAGACTTTTAAAGTTATTTTGATTATAACAAAAATATTCATACGTTATCGTAAACGACGCACACCCTCCCAGTATAGCTTTGGCCGATGAGCTGTAAACTTCGATGTTTGGTAAAATGGTTGACATCACAAACCCTATATTTGAGCTCATTGCACGAATATACTGTAGACTGAGACACTGTAATTTAACATCGAATAATTTCACAAAATGACCGACTCACCATGAATAAATGCTGCGATGAATATTAACGAGATCGCTCTCTTCATGTTGATCTTGTATACCTTAAATCTTTATACCATTCTCAACAGCTAGAATTTGGCAGCCAAACGGATCACGAAAATTTGAGAAATTTCTTAAGAGATGATGATATTCTCCCGCGTGACATGGGGGACGGCAGAGAGCGCCACGGATATTTGCGCCCTAATGATGAAACGGAAACGAGAAGGATCGCGCATCTGTCCATGTCACTATCGTGGTAACTGTCCATGGCGCTATTGCCTTCCCCCTTGCCACGACGGCACGACTGCCTTATCTTGTTCGACTCCCCCAATTTATACTGCTGTGTAGGGTGGGCGCTTCGATAGTTTTGGCAAAATGAAACTACATTTCATCTCTGCGTCTTTCATTCCTGGTGGTCTTGCGCGGTAGTTTTTCCATCGCGATCGAAGACTCTTTCGATCGTATTGGTAAAAGGATCACGCAAGACGACAGGGAATGAAAGACTCGGACGTGAAATGTAGTTTCGTTTTGCTAAAACGATCGAAGGGCCCACCCTACTGCTGTGGACATGTTCAGAAATGGATAGATAAGAATTGGGAGGATTATTGAAGCTTATGATACAAGTAGTGTTTTAATTTTTAATTGGCATATTCCGAACATTCCAAACGTTCGAGACAACTCGACATTGACTGTAAAATGAAAATTTTCGCTTATATTTCAGCGTAATTTCTCGAATCTCCTAATTGTAAGCACACCATTGAATAGGGTGTCGCTAATGGGACGTTATTGACAGCCGTTCAATTCAGCCGTTTTTGTCCATTCCAAGCCGTTGTTTAACACTTCGCAGAAACGAGCGCTAAGAATGAAGTCAGACAGCTAGTCAAGAACTGCTGTCAATGACGTCCCATTAGCGATGCCCTACCATTGAATCGTAATTCGTTTTGATGTTGACTAAAGATTCGTAACGTGATCATTGTGTTGTAATGGCGCTGTCGCGTCCTCTTATGATGTTTGTAGATAACGTTTCAATAACGGGCACCAGGCTTATGGCCCATGACGCTAATTTCACTCCGGCGGAAATTGCGCAGCACCAATCTCCCAACCCTCTCTCCTAGCTTGATAAGGAAATTACGGCTTGGAGTGAATCGAAGACCAAATGAATGGTTCGACGTAAAGTGATTTTTCACGCACTACGATCTTTACGACATTATACGAGAACAATGAAGTAGAAAAGAAGTATATATTCTCACAGAAGATCATGATGCGTGCATAATCTTCTGCAGTGACTATTTACATACGTCTCTGTGATGAGAAACCAGGACTATGACGAAGAATCATCTCAATGCGCTTTGCTGTTGCATGATGATCAGATAGTGCATGTATGGATCTCTTACCAAGCGGTTATCTTTACAACAACATCCTACTATTGCAACGCACCAATATCGCGCACATTCGTGAAACCGCAACGCGTCCCGTTGAAGGTACAGTGGGACGCGTCGCGGTTTCACGAATGTGCGCGATATTGATGCGCTGCAATAGTCGAACGTTCCACTTTTCGGCACGCTGTGGCCTATCCCTGACCTGGGAGAAGAATTTCGACAAATTTACCTATTTAGTACCCTATTGGATATCAAGAAGAGACTGATGACTATTCTCTACTGTAGTTACCTGTCACTATTCGTTGTCGACACTCCCAACATACTCCTATCCATCACACAAAGTCATTGGTTCTAATTTGATCCTGCTCTCAGACCGTTCCCTTTCTAGGCATACAGACATTGTCGGTCCACTGTCAATCGATCTCATCAGGTCAAGAATGCCTGTCGAACATTTGCTCTAGCATAGCCACCGCGCGCCTTATTACACTCGCATTGCCTATGAGAAGAATTGGCTTGAACGGCTCACATTATTCCATTATTGTTCTATTTTCTGCTATTACTTCATGGTGCTCCGTTAAGTTTGGCAGTTTGAGTACGAAATCAGTTGCGTTTCATTTTTCGGTATATTTTGATGTAATTGGCAGGGGTTCAAAATCGGTAAATTTTTTGTCATTATTCTTTGCCGCGCGGTCGTCTATCGTGGTGTGAGACAACCGTGCTCCGGAGAAGAATGACGACAAATTTACAGTTTTATAATCCCTAGTACCTAGTAATTGGTTTCGTGAAACATATCCGTTCTTTCTCGTACCCAGCCATAGGCTCCATCTTTTATCACGATTGGGGTAGGGATAGGCAGTACAAGTGCATTTCTTAGTCGTCAAATTTCTAGTGGACCGATGTCTCTCTCATGCGATGCACGACCACTAGGGAACACATTTTGGTAATTACAACCTCCCCAATCTCGTCGGAGCGGCAGTCTTTCGCTTCGATAGACATCCGTTCGGTGGAGGTTAGGGAGGTTAGAATTTCCGAAATGCGAACCCCTAATGGCCACTCCGACCATAAAATGCTTGTGCTGCCTATCCCTTCCCTAATCATGGCCTCTGTTCGTTTTTCAGTTCGCTTCCGCATTCGATTTTCTGATTGCCTTATTCGACTCGATAGCCAAACAAAGTTTCGTTTATTATAGAAAAGTCAGGTTATGGAAGCACTCAAGACCGAACCCAATATTCTCACTCGTATCTTCTCATATCTCCCTGTGGCTTCTCTGGGTTCTCTCCGACTGACAAACACGAATCTGAAAACGTTCATCGATGACCACGCCAAGGTTCGCAATCTATCTTCCACTATATTACAGTTAGTGGCCCAAGAATTTCCCTTCTCGCACATCAATAAGTTTATCTATCACCCACGTAGCTCGATGTGGAGTGCAGAAAAACCGTCTGACAGTGTTCGCGTTAGTATGGACAATAGGGGTTCTAAAACGGTAAATTTCTCGTCATTCTTCTCCGGAGTGCTGTTGACTCACTCCATGATAGCGCGGCGGAGAAGAATGACGACAAATTTACCGTTTTTGAACCCCTGATGGACAAGGTCATTCAGGAGCTCTACGGAATGAGAGGAGGCGTCCACTTCGATATGATGTCCACATGTGCAAATGATCGTGCCGGCGTGATCAAGATCATTTATACACCGAACAGGCGAGATGGACAACCGTTTCGAAAGCACAGGCCCAAGCGCACGACGCTTTACCTGGCGGGCGACCAGTGCTCATTCCATAATCATATTACAGGAGAAGAAGTGGAAGGTGAACGCTTTGAGGCGCTTTGTTTGGATTGGATATTTTCATATTTCGGTGAATATTTAAATGGCTGATTAATAAACATATTCAGGTCCCAAAGTGCAGTGGCTAACGTATTTGACCCGAACGTGCAATGATTTGTTTTGTTGCTTCAACGGCGGCTCGCTTGCCTCATACGACCTCGACCCAATCCGGGCTGTCCTGCCTTCTTCCAAGATGCTCAAGTTGGCTGCTTCACTTAAGAACATGGCAAGAGAAGACATGTACGACCTGGCCTCCGAAGCCAGAAGACTGATCTTTTTCAAGAAAGAGTGCTTTGACGGACCATTAGAGGATGCATTTTATAGAAGTGAGCATTTCGTAAACATTCTTGCCAATGAAATGGAAATTAATGATTATTAATTTATGAGAAATTCGAAAACCCTCAGTAGGAGACATTAGGAGGTTCTTGTAGTCAAATTGATCAATATTTTTTTCAGTTGCTGGAAAAGATGAGCTAGTCTTGCACGACAGTGGAGATATTACGATGGATCAATTACAAATTCTCGCTTCGAGAACAAATATCAAAGAAATAGTGTTTGGCTGCATCCTAACACATGTAACATCAAAAGAATGCAGAAACATCGTCAAGGCAAGCATATTTTTGGGCTCCTTATTTCAGTGGAATTCTTGGAAAGGTAACGTACCCAGAAGCACTTTGGACAAACGTGGTTACGTAGTCCCGCCAGCAGCCGGCCTTACTGGTGGGCCCCACCTAGAGCTTGATGTGGTAGCACTTTTACCATACTTTTTACTTCTTGGACACGTTAGGGAAATGGCCATCAATCCAATCTTTTTTACAGAGTCTTCTCCATGACACGGCGGAAATTAACTTCGAGTTGCAATTGCATCTACAAAATTGGAGCAGCGACGATATGTCAGTCATCATGGAAAATGAGGAAATCAACGCGGGCCCAGAGGTGACCACAAACGTAAATTCTATTGTTAGGGTACTGGAAAGGGGGAGGGGCGCTCTCGGTTGGCCAAATTACTGCATTCCGATTTGGGCAAAGCAAGCAAAATAGTGCTTTTTTCCTTCATCTGATTCTCGTGGAACGGTTATCTGCCTCCTGTGATATACAATCACGCCGAGAGAACTAGACGAATAAAATGTGCACTCGTGCTAAAATGTCCACCGTCTTTCCCCGGAAATTTTTATCAACAATAGGTTCCCATATCAATTCATTTAGTGCATTTATCATTCGTCTAATCTCCGCGTAGCGGTTGTCTTTTTTTCTCTTTCATTTCTTTATCCATTCTCATATACAATCAAGAAACAAACAGTAAATGGACAACAATTGAATGGATTCCCATCGTTGAAACGAACTAGGGTGGTAGGTTATTTACAATGAAAAGACACAAATAGTCAATCGGTTACAAAAGCGTTTGGTATTATGATATGATGTTCTAATATGTCTTGGGTATGGAGAGACAACCGTTATGCGGAGATTAGCCGAATGCCAAACACATTAAATAAATTGATAAGGGAACCCTAATCAACAACAACACAGTTTTACGTATTAGGATTTGCCGGCATATATGAAAGGCTTCATGGCTGGAGGCCAACATGGACCGATGGCAGCCGAGTACAACAAGCTTCTCAAACAGATGGCCGACGACGCAAATGCAAGTTTTTTGCGATTTTTTATGCTCCCTAGACTTGAAATAAAAAATCTAAAATAAAATTTAAACAAAATTGAAATTGAACTTGAAATAAAATTTAAAAATTCTGAGAAAAGTGTGAAAAATTTCAAAAAGTTCGATTTGATATCCATATTTGCGTTCAGGGTCTCATTTACACTTGGAATGATCGCACAGTTCGCTTCAATTGGAGGAATAGGATTCTTGAAAAAGATGCTCAACCGGACGGTGAGTTCCAGACATTCGTGTCGTTGGTCTTAGGGTAGGGAGTCGAGACTAGGGTAGGGAAAGAAAAAAAAACAGACGTGCATTTCTCTGTCGCCTGCTTCCCCCGGAGCGGTCGTCTTTCACATGATATATACAACCGCTCCAAGGGAATTAGACTACAGAAACAATTGCACTTCTGCTTGCTTTCCCCACACTGATAGAGACTCCAAAATTCGTTCTCTAGACGAACGCGAATGCGTATTGTCGGTAAGAGAAGACCGCACTAATATTCGGTATTCGAAACACGCACTCTTCGCCATTACTCGTCCTCGTGCGGTCTTCTCTTGCTGTCCAGGGATAACCGGGAAATTAGAGAAAATGACGCTATGAAATCACTACCACTAGTATTCGGTCGCCCAACACTAGCAGATAGCTATAGATAGCTACCGATCATGTTCCACAAGGGTGTCACATTCGGGTATTTATTGAGAACCGTCCCTTTTTAAAGGGACGGCTCACAATATCGTCTAACTTCATTCCTAGCGGTCGTCTTTCACCTCGCACAGACGACAGCTACGAATGAAGTTAGACAGCTAGGAGATAAACGACAGTCAATAAATACCCGAATGCGACATCCTATGTTCTAAACATACCATTTTTTCAAGCAATCATCGTTACCTTCAATTCATGCAAGAAGGGAACTGAAGAGCAAGAATCGAAGATTTGGAAGAAATTGCGTGGCCGTCGCCATTTTGATTTCTAATTTATTGTCCTTATTATGTTTCTTTTTTAAACTGCCCCAATGATGTTTTTCAACAAAATTGTACGACATTTCATTTTAAAATCTAGATAATGTGAGGAAATGCATTTCTTTATTTTTTTTGAAACTCCTCTGATCCTCGGAATAAAGCATTTCGTTATTGATTATGCCACCATTCTTACACCATGTATTATGTGTGTTGCTGACTAGGAAATTCGCACTGAAATCTCCTCAAGTCTACAGCTGCGTGATAGATCTTGGGGTCTTTCATTGTTATTGTGTTTTCTTTTCTATCCTGTATTTCTATGGCGCTTCTTTCTTCCAACCCTTTTCCAGTCATCTTCCTTTCGAAGAATTCATACTTGGTCGGCTATCGAGGAGTAGAGGCGAGTTTAGTGTGAATTGGGATAAGAATTGAGAGAAAGCGTGTTACGGTAGACCCCACCCTTTGCAGACTCCGTGTTCGGTTATGTTTCACCGATTCTATAGCTTGGTGACTATTGCTTTCGTGAAACACCGATCTCACACGCAAACTATCAACACTAGTAGGCATGTCTGTAATACTGCGAGATGAGAGGCGAATGAAAAATGCAAGAGTCTAATTCTCGTCCTCGTCGGAATGAGAGGACCGAGAGTTCTGTTACACTTATTTTCCAAAATGCGATCCCTACTAGAGTGGCTCGGTTGGCGAATCACCGGGTTAGGTAAGATAAGGTTCATATGTTAGAGACCAAACAACCAAACAAATCCCTGCCAAACACTCATTTCCATCTCTTTTCCGTTATGGTAATGCTTTCAGCGGCGATCATCAAGATATGAAACTCATGACGTGGTGTGAATGCCCAATAACGGCTGTAAACTGCGTATGAGACTCGCATTCCTGTCTGTTGCAAAAGAGAAGTACTACACGGATGAATCGGAATGACCAAAGTATAAGCCATGTGCGTAATACATGTATAGCTATTTATAAGCTCGCTACAAATATGTTATGTTAGGACAATCCCGATTGTACCATCCAGTGCCCCGCTGTGGAACGGCTGCTGTCCTTCTATTATATGTGTATGGCAAATCATCCCAAAAGTTTCTATCCAATGGATTACAATCGTGTATGTTCTCATCCTAACAGGTGCAGACGAGAATGGACTCAGTAGACTGAGAAAAAACAAAGACAAGAGCGCTAAGTATTAGGTTGTTGCAAAAGCTTTGTCCCATTAAAAATTTTTTCGTATATCTTTTTCAGGAATGATTCTAATGCCAGGTCACCTATGTCATAGTGAACTATGAGTCTGCCCCTACCTGCCATATGTGGGTCGTGACGTCACGCCTTCTGGTGACGTCACGGTGTCCTTTGGCCGACACTAGTCAAAAACGCGGAAATCTTTCCGTGCTCATGACTTCTGGGAAAATGATCGGAAAAACGATGTTAGATATTCTATAGCTAGGTCTCGTGCTACACTACAATTGAGCAGTTATAGAGCCTCCCGTCGGAAAGTTAGGCCCGAAAAATCGATTTTCGCCGTTTTGAAGCTAGAGTCACGAAAGTTGGCAGGAATGTGGGTAATAAAGGAAATTTTTTGATGGTAGGAAACCTTTTTATTCCAGGTATTACGAAAGTTATGGCCGAAAAATCGATTTTGAGTCATCCCAAAATGAGATTTTTGGCCATAACTTTCGTAATACCGGGAACAAAAAGGTTTCCTACCATCAAAAAATTTCCTTTATGATTACTCACATTCCTGCCAAGTTTGGTGACTCTAGCTTTAAAACGGCGAAAATCGATTTTTCGGGCCTAACTTTCCGACGGGCTGTC
>JACMIF010003187.1:0-13292 GCA_014805445.1 Diplogasteroides magnus
GAATCACAAAAGAATATTTTTGGTGCTTAGAACATAATTTTGCGCAAGTTCATTCCGAAGTTATGGCCAAAAATCCTATTTTCACGAAACAAAAATCGCATTTTTGACCATAACTCCGGAATGAATTTGCGCAAAATGATGTTCTAAGCACCAAAAATATTCTTTTGTGATTCTCTACATTCTTGGAAAGTTTGGTGCCTCTAAGTTCAAAATTGAAAGCTTCGAAAATTTTCGGTTTTTGGACCATAACTTACTTGTGGATTGAGGACATGAGCCCTAGCAATAGCAGTTTCTTCAGGAAATAATATCCTATTTTTAGAATATCTAACATCGATTTCACGATCACTTCAGAAAGAGTTATGGCATGAGACCGTTTTTGGGGGTCAAAATTGGTGTTGCGAAATCGATTGCCATGACGTCATCAGAAAGAATGACGTCATCACCCGCCAATGGTAAACATGTGTGGACATGGACATAATTATGCAATAGTTGTTTGGAAATGGAACTCAGTTTCCGCAGAGAAATTTCAAAAAAATCCAAAAACGGCAATGACTTTCGGAGCACCCTAATACCATAGCCTGAATACTGTGATTTTTATCTGGATCAGAGCATACGCTCTGTGGATCAAGTGTAGTCTTCGATGAGATTAAGAGTAGAATTAATACAATACACACAGAAAAAATCTGTCTATTTTTACAGTTTAATCTGTGTCGAAGTTTAAACTGTGGCTATTCAATCTGTGGGTACTCAATCGACAGAATAAACTACCAAAATAGACTGATATTTTTCGAGTCCATACGAAAAGGCCCCAGCGGTGCGACAAAAGGCCCCGCCGCTCGAGTGCCAAAGGCCCCAGCGTCAAAAGGCCATTTTTATTTTTATGTGTGTACTATGGTTGGCAGTTTGACGAGGTTTTCGGATATGTTTCACCGTGGCTACATATATTGAATTTATAAAAGCTGTGAAACATATCCGAAAACCTAGTCAAACTGCCAACCTTAGTGTGCACAGTCAAATAACGCCCTTATTCAGATTCTTTCTCGTCTACGGCACTCCACACTTCGACACCGCTCCCGTCACTACAATGCGCGTGTGAACTGTTCCACTAAACACTGCAACTCGACCCCGATCTCACCACTAAACGGCGCAATTCGGCATTGGCACATCACTCAATCGGAACGATTTATTTATGGTTCACCGATTCCGCACACCGTTTGATAAAACCTCGTCCCACTGGCCATCTACCCGACCCCACCTATAATTTGATGTGTTTTGTATGTGGGTGGAAGCATCTTCTGCAACCCACAAAATGAATTCATAGGTCTGCAAATTTGTGATTTTTTCCCTTTTTTATTGGAAAAGCAGGAGCTTTTTGCCAGAAAGAGGCTCGCATTTGCGTCATTTCGCGTGATTTATGAAGAAAGAAGAGCACTTCTTGGATGAAGAAACTTTTTCTCGCCTGCTCAGAGGTGTATTCTCGGACATTCCAAGTCTTTACACTACATGCACACCTCTTAGTCCCTCTCGTTCTCTCATTCATACCCCGGTCCTCCGTCCAGATCAAGAGACGACAGCCCGACAGAGAGGAATGAGAGCGAAATGATCAGGGAAAAATGCTTACATCCTCTGCGTCTCTGCCCCCGTAACACTCCCTCCCCCTCGCTCTGCCTTCTCTGCAGCTCTCGCTGTTCATGCCTGTGGTCAGCTGTTTTTTGCCCCCTGCTCAGGCAATTGATGGCCCACTCAGCGCCTCCTCAGTAGCCACCGAGGCTTGAATTACGTGTTCCGCGTTACGCGACCAATTCCGGACTTCCTATGATTAGCGGTTGATTGTCGAACCTATTTTCCTAATTATATTCTATTCTATCCATTTGTGGTACAGGACAAGGGAAGGGGGCAAGCAGGGGTCTTCTTAATTTGCATATCATGTATGTTTCACGCGCATAGTAAAGGCTCGGATCTTGTCGCAATTTCAATTTTCCCTTTCTCCTGGATTTCATTCACATAAATGGTGCAATATCAACTCACATTCAGCTACGCAGACTACTCCATGACTAATTACCGCATGATCTATGCCTATCTTCTCCTTCCTCTCGTTAATCCCGTTTCTGTACGGGGTCCGCAGAATGAGTCTTTTGCCTCCATAATACACGGTTGACCTATGCCTATGATAAGTGTAAATAATTAATAAGAGTTGCGTGTCACAAAGGGAATCGAACGCGTTCCAAGACGGAGAATGTGTTCATCCCCAATTCATCTCCACACAATGCATGCATTGACAGTGTGCATATACTCTGAGAATGGGGGACCACTGAATGAGTCGCTTCCCCCACGTCTACTTTTTGCCCTTCTTCCTCTGCTTCTCCATATTTCCACTTCATTTGCCCTACGATTATGAACATCGCGGGAGAATATCGCTGTAACCATTGTGTTTAATTTCATCTTTTTTGTCTCAAAAAGCTGAAAATGTCAATTTACTAACTTTCTGGTCGCTTTCCAAAAAATCGAGTTTTCGGCCAGTTCTGAAATCAGCAGCCTCAGTCCATCCTATCCTATCCTAAGCACTGTTAGGTACAGAAGATCACTGCTTAATCAGAATCTTCACCATCTGAATTTCATTGTGGACTTGCAATTCACGTTGCGCAACTTCTTTCGCTTTAGTACAATGTCTTCTCTTTGCCGATGGAGGCGCTGAAAGATGATACCTTCTTCTTTCCTTTCGTGGATCCCGGAATCCGACTTATGCTGGTGGGGGCGTAGAGACAAAGAGCGGAATGGGAGAGGAGGGAAGGGGAAAGGGCAAACTGACCCTTAGGGAGGAGGAGGAGGAGCCATTGCGCAACTGTGCAAATACAACAACAGGCAGGAGAAGCTGCTTCAGTTTCACGGTCCCCCCACTACCCGCACTTCTCCCCCAATTACTAACACCTACTACGCGGTAAATGGTGGAAGTGGTACATTCTCCCGTACCAGGAAAATATTCTCAAGTGCGATTGCGAGAGTTGTGTTATGTTTCACGGCTGCCATATTATCGTTCAGACTTTTCCATCATCGATAACGTTCACGAACCCCATTTTAGTAAATATAAACAAAATATTGGTCGTCCTCTGACTTGGGTAGATTAATTGTGTATTTATAGCTCAGGGAAAATCAGTATTCAATGAGTAAAGAAATGAGTTGAATTATCAAAAGAGATCGCTTCTTTGTGTTTTCTTTGACATGCCAGCCTCTTCCTGTCAAAAGATCAAGATGAGTCTTCTCGCGTTTCACTTCTTCCCTGAAGTTGCACTGCGAAAAAATATCTACTCTGCCAGCTGTGAACGTTATCATTATGCTTTTTACCACCCCGCTATTCTCAGTAACTACTCTCTTTATAGTCCTCGGACTAGAATAAGAAGATGAGAGGTCATGACTGCAAGTTCCCCCAGATTCCCACCGTCTCATGAGTGCCCTTTATTCACTGCGCAATTGGGACGATAAAGACCTATTCATCGAATATGCATGGTGACCGTGCGAAATTCGTGACTTCAGGGGGCGTGATCCTTTCCTATTCAAGTCATTTTCCCTTCTCCCCTCTATTCTGAGTTGTCTTACCTCTGGAGGTATCCAATCGGATTGCGAAGAGCACTCCTTTTCGCTAAAGCATTCTCGAGCGGTTGTCTCTCACATCAGATAAGCAACAGCGCTTCAGTGAGATATAGGTAGAAGTTAGTGCATTTCGCGATCCGATTGTATTTCTCAACTTCCCTCATTTTCGACCCAAAATGCCCATTGATAGTCGTGTTATCTCATTCACTTGCTTCACCCATCTTTTTGCGTGGATTGAAAGTGTCTGTTAAATTTTCGTGAATTCCGTGCCATATGGGGCAATCACTCTCCCACTCTGCTCTCTCTCACTTCTGCACACTCTCTAGTCGATGTCTCAAAATACGGGAGGAGAAGGTGGTGTGTCCTTCGTGTTTGCAGTTGGTACCATCCCCATTCCTTCCCGATCCCTTCCTACTGATCGGTCGACTGTCTCAGATGAGAGACAAGGGATCATGAGAGAGTACATACAACGAGAGAGTGCTTCTCCTGTATCTGTCTTCCTCTTCCACTTACTTCGCCCACACTGTTGACCCTAGACGTACGCTTTTTGCATCATGACTAGTGGTGGTTGACCTTTGCGGGTACGAAGATGAAGTATTGTAATACCTACAACAATGTGAGACTGCCGATGAGTTCTAATCGTTCATAATATTTACTCTTTCTGTGAAACACAATCGAATGTTATGGGAAATGGAAACGTTCAGACCTTATTTGTTCAGTGAAACATATAACATTTCGGCTTGTTCCGGGAATCTCCGACCGAGATCGAGTCATGAGTCATTGCTACATGGAGTTGTGTTCCTGTTGACTCATGGCTACGGTCACTCGAATGTTGTGAGAAGCGAAGAGACACACTTTTGTGGTGAGACGCCCCTCTCATTCAAATGACCCATTCCCGCGTTGAGATAACTATTAGCCGTAGGTGTTATGCATCCTGACCGAACTGTTATACCCAGTACGCTCGTTTCGTTTTTCGCCGAATGTGTCAATCTCTTTTTCTTTCTCTAACCCTCAGCCGTGATCTAGCTTATGTTTCACCCATGCTATTTATGGGAAAATGAGATTCTGAGTAACAGTTCAACTGGACTGTACAATATTTGAGTCATAAATTGACATGGCTTCTGTCTATTCCACTGTTGTGGCGCGACTGTAAATAGCTCATTTTTGACCCCTTGAAATAAGTGCGAACGTGCATTTGTCGATGTGTCTGCGTCTCTACCAATATAAGATCAGATGTGCTGCCTGATTTTGTGTGACATTCTCTATTGCTTCGTTCATGCCTGTCTTTTTTATCGGCAACCAAGAGTTTAAAGATTCTAAATCGGCAATTTGTCGTCTTTCTTCTCCGTCGTGCGGTTGTCTCACCCCCCTGATAGCCAGAGACGAATGACTACAAATTTACCGATTTAGACCCGCTACTAGTTGAGACCGCCAAACGCAATTGGCTTTGTGCGGATGAAACGCATCAAACGACGTTGTGCGTTTCAGACAGCATGTGATCAATTGCACAGTGAAATGCATAATTGTGAGTTTCGTTGTGCGTTGGGGGTCCATACCTACTACCGTCCGATTCAATCTCATTCATGCATTCCAACCGCAGCAGTTCAATTAGTGCAAAACGACCAGTCGTTTATGTGAACCTGTAGTGGAATGGGGCACTTCAATTAGAAAAGACAAAAGGACGCGGTCGGGTATTTACAACAGGGCATCCTTTTTCTGGCTTCAACTGGCTGTAAGATTGAGGAAGTTATCTGATGTTGAGGACATTTGCCTTCATTTCTATATCCTGATCCCCAAGCGTTAGCTTTACTGATAAATCTTCTAAATCTGTATCCTGATCATTCCTTTGATAGGACAATAGAAGCTATTTGATCTTTCTGAATAATCCACTCCCACTGGTACTAGGCTTGCAAAGTCGATAGTAAAGTGCATTTATGAGTCGTCTGATCACATCGGAGCTGTGGTCTCTGCGCGCGATAGATGACCGCTCCTAGTGCATTAGACGAATGAGAAATGAAATTTACCACCGATTTAGGAACCCTATTGCATTGAGTGGCGGGAAGGAGAAATGTCGACCAATTCGCTTCTCTTCCCCATCACGAGCGGTCGCTCTCTCGAAAATGAAAACGCGTTGGTCGACCAACGCGAATGACCAAAGCGAGAGAGCTGCAGCTCGCAATGGAGAACAGAAAAAAGAATGATGAACAGTTGGTCGACCATTTCCCCTCCCCGCCACTCTAGTCTTGCACACGACTCATCGCATAGAGTTGCATGCAATATTTCATGTCCTTCACCCGAAATGGACGACAGATCAGATCGAGATGCTAATCGGTCTTGTTATTCCAAAGGAGGATTGAGGACATTGACCAAGTTCACACCCTAGAATGAAGTGAAATTGGAATGGAATAGTGACTACTTTGTGGGTATGTTTCAAGGCTACTCTATACTTGAAGATATAATCTCTGTGAAACAACCCATATGTTTAGTCAAACAACCAGCCATACCTCCTACCCTCATACACGCAGTCCTGTATTTCCCATAGACGACCGCCAGGAGGAGGTTGAAATACCATCTCAACTTGAATAACAACTTGTGTTTGAATTGGGCGACCGTCAATAATGTTCCCATATGTACTAAGATGTTGCGACGTAGTTATGTTGTTACAGCGCCGTTCGGGTTTTTTTCTGCCTCCCCCCCCCCTTCCTCACTTTCCCCTCTCTCTCTACCTTTCGAAATGAGAGAAGTGAGGGGAATAATATGAGAAGATGATCTACTCGGCCACTCCCATTGTCTTTGATCAAGGAGAAACCAATGAGAAGAGAATTGACTCTTATTGACATTTATCATTTGTTGCATGCATTTTGCGATTCGCTTTATAGAATGTAGGAAGACGCGCGGATCACTTCCCACAAGAGTTGGTAGTTAGCTTGCGAGTTTGGATAGGTATGTTTCACCGATCCTTTATCCAGACAAGTATTGCTTCCGTAAAACATAGCCAATCCGAAACATCTAGCTGCCATCTTTATTTCCTTCATGAATTCATTTACATTCTTCCTTCCAACTTTCATGCCGAGATGGAAAATTAGCGCTTTGTAAGAGCAGAATACGCTCTTACTTCCACCCAGCTGGTTGAATTATCTTGTACCACTTCTCTGATAAGCCGTTCCCCCTCTCCCACCCGATCATTCATTCAATGTGTATCTTGCCACTCTTTCTCGCAGAATGAGAAGACAACGGAATTCCATTCCCCCCTTATCTCTGCCATATCTTCTCCCTTGAACATTTCCGCCTCGGGGCGTTCGATATTCTTTCGTCAGTCGTTATTCCTCACCCTTCATAAAGCTCCTACGTAGCAGGGAATCTAAATCGGCACATTTGCCGTCATTCTTCTCCGCAAAGCTATTCATGATAGAGAACCGCGCTGCGGAGAATAAAGATGATCAATTTACCGATGTAGAACCACTAATACGCAGCGTGCACTGGGCAACATATAATAGCTAACTATAAGTAAAACCTCCCTTATATCTTTCTAGCGAAGTCACGAGGTCTCATTTATGACAGTCTGGGTAGTGAAAAGCCATAGAGTGTTTGGTTGCCTTTGAACGCCTGAACCTCCATCCAATAGAGCCCCAGACTTGCTTTGATGTTAACTTTCTCTATTCACACACGTTCAAACCGAGTGCTCTTCGACTACTTTGGTTTAGAATTAGTGAGAGTTGTTTGCGGCAGAAAAAACATCTACTGTCTGAACCACCCCTCTTTACTTGTAAGTGACTGCACTTATGTATCTGCCCGTTGTAATGTTGCTTCATTAGGGCTTCTAAATCGGTAGTAAAGTGTATTTGCCATTCGTCTAATCCACCCCGATCGGTTGTCTATCGCTCGTAAAGACAAATTAGGCGAATCAGAAATACATATTAGGTCCGATTTAGAAACCTTAGTACCCGTCGGATTTTATTGTGCTTCACTTCATATTCATATACCATCTAGTGATTGCGACAATGATTTTTGAAGTCTAGTTCGACCAAATGAATTCAATCTCAGTCTTTCGTTCCCCCACGAACTTCTATCTCCATTGCATAGCCAAAGAGGTCTGAATCACACGCACTCTGAATCGGAAGTTACGCCATTCAATTTGTGTTCTTCCTCTCTTCCTCTCTCCTCGGTTATAGATGACAGTTCCCAAGTGCACTATAGGGACCGTCTAAAGAATATTGAATGAACCTCGAAGTGCATTCCTATTCTCGAAGTCATTCGGAGCGGTTGTCTATCGCCGGCAAGAGACAACCGCTCCGAATGACTTTGAGAAAAAGAATACACTTCGAGGTTCTTTAGAGGTTGATTAGACGGTCCCCAGAATGATGAAATACAGTCAGGAGTCACCCTCTTCGCTTGTTTCAATATCTCTTCTCCCGCACTATTTGCTGAGCCGTTCTTTTGCTGCACAAAAAACAGTCTGCCACCGGAACGACTCCACTCACACTGTTAAGCAACCCAACTCACGGAAAACGAGCTAACCCGCGTAACTTTACTGTTCTAAGAGTCAGGCGTAGTCACGAGTGTTTGTGTCCGAGCGCCAGCAAGGCTCGGGTTTCTGAAATGGGCAGACCCGGGTCAGTTGTGTTTCACGCCGCGCGCGACTTCACTCGTACTATTCTTGGATTTCCCCAATATTGTGAAACCAATTATTCCTTTCAGAAAGACTACTGTATTCTCGATGAATGTGAGCTGACATCGTCTGATTAGTGACGTCATCATTAGAGTGACGTCATCATGCGCTACTATGCCATCTTCATCTTGGGGGCAGTGGCCTTCTTTCTCATGCTCCTCAACCTATACGGGATTTATGAGGTGAAGATTGTTCCAAGCGGGTTTGGAATAACCACACATATTGCAGTTGGTTGTTTTATTCACGAGTATAGCCACAATCGAGAAGGGAGAGAAACGGGTCACAGAGCAGAAATCAGGTCGGTCTAGCATTGTTGGAATATGTTTCACTCACATTATAGAGCTTACAAAAGTGTAAATTTGTTGATCATCTGCACGAGAAACTGAAAAATGTGAAAAAATAGATCTAAAAATTTCGAATTTCTATGTAAATAGTAACGATGAGATTAGAATCAGGGTAATATACATCAATGTCCAACAAGCACAGGATTCAAAAATCCTCTCATCAAAAATCACTCTCGCGTTAGATATTTTCAAATATTGCTTGGGCGATTTTGACTTCCGTTCTTGTTGGCTATGTTTCATAGCATCATTATAAGTTTTTTTGTAATCTGAGGACTGATAGACATCGGTGTTCCCTTACAACCGACTGAATAAGATGATTTCTAGTGTGAATGTTTCAATAATTCACAGTGTTTACTGTACGAACAGTACGTATCTCACTATCACAATTACTCCACACAATGACCCGGGACACTTGAATCTTAGATGCCATACTGAAGTGTCCAAACGTTGCCAATTAGAAGGAAGTGATTACAGTGTTGACTCTCCATTACCCGAGTGCCAAGTGATAGTCTAAGAGAGTTTGGAAATGAAGAGTACCAGTCAGTCAGAGATTTACCCATAGTCTATGGGCAATAGAGCCGACCTGAAGTAGATGCCCTCAGGGAAGATTAGATAAGCACACAGATAAGTGCCAAGTGGGAAGGATTACCTTCCCACAACTTTGGAGCCCCGGATCGAGTACGAACCCCCTTAGGGGCTAAAACAATTTAATTTTAAAGTAATAAAAATAGAAAATATGGTCTTAAGGAACTCAAACACCAGAGACGACCACTAGGAATTACAGGACTAAATATAAAGTGAGTGCCATTTTAAGTTTCAAGTATGTTTCACGCCTTTCATATTAGCTATGTTGATGAAGAAGTACCAATTTTCGATTTGTATTGTCAAAATCAAGCCTGTTTCACACAATAATTAAGAAGCAATCAATAAAAAGTATATTCGAAAAATCATTGATCTTCAAATGCTGCACCCACAATTAATTAATTTATTGATTAATTTACAGTTCGATCGCACTACTGGCACATGGTCTCCCAAGCCCGTCCTCATCGAGAGCAGTACAGCCACTTACAGGTAAAGACTCTTACAACGCCTTTCAGGATACGGTAGCTTCGTTGAATCATTTGATCGAATTTCAATCCCTTACAGAACCACCCACCCACACCGAACACGACATCCAACAACTAATCGATGGCATCTTCAACATGAGGCCGCGATGTGAGTACCGTTGGCATTGTACCAACAAGTACTGTTTTGGCATCCTGTCAAAAATTTATTTTAGACCCACAACAACGACAATGGAGCCATACAGTGTGGACGAGGTCGTGGAACGAGAGAGATTGACGGTGAGGGAGGAGGAGGGGAATACCGGTGGAAATATGTTTCAACAAGACAATAAGTCATTGCAAGAATTTTTTTGCCAATTCTTCACTTATTCACACCATTTTTTCAGAAATAGAAATTATTGTTCCAATTTGTGATCGGATATCATGAAGATTAATGAAAATTGTTGATTTCAGACAACGACAAGGTTTCCCTTCACCTTCAAGGCTGTGAAGATAACGACGCATCGGGAACAGTTGACGACGCAAAAGTGAGTGGCTCCTACCACGACTTTGCGGATACTGAAGAATAACCTTTTTTTGAAAATTCTCGATTCGTGCAACGAAAATCGGAATTCCCACAGTAATCAAATCGAAAATTCAGACACCATCATAGACACCATCATCACCGTACGACGACTACTGTAACAAGGCCTACTACCACAACGGAACAGCCAGAACAATCAACGGTAAGTCCGATGTTTTCCTCAAATTCCGACGAATCACTAATACTCGTAACTCCATCAGATCAAGACAATGCGACCATCAGTGAGGGTCACACAGGCACCACAAGACTACAAGCACATCGTTCACAGGTAAGAATATTGATTGATTATTGGATTACGGTATCCTGTTCTCTCTGGGGAAGATCGTTTTTGATCCAAATATGCATTTCAGAGTGTCCACGTCAACATTCGACAATCGACTGCACCACCATCACCATCACCAGCATCACACGACAACTGGTGATTATTGATTGGATTACGGTAGATTATAGATTGATTACTGATGCAAAATATTGATCGGATTACTGCAGATGCTCCTCCCACTACCACGACGAAGATCGTGGTGACACCCCCACCCGTGTCTCTCCTCGGAGATGACGACGAGTACGGTATCACCATCGATCGGGAGGACCTCATTTCCGCGCAGGAACCTGAGGATAAAGGCAGAGTAAGTGGATCGACTGATTACTGTAGATATGTTAAGTTTCGCTGTGAAAATAACCAGGCAAAGCTGAATAGATACACGACATGAGGAAATGAATTGTGCATTTCTGTTTCGGCCATTAAGAATTCATTCAGTGCTTTCCAACATATGGAAGATGATCAATAAATGATTACAGGTGATTACGGTAGGTCGGGAGGACCTTCTTCGTGTCAAATCCACATCCCATCCACAGTTCATAGTGGATGAAGAAGGGAGTAGACCATATGGAGAAACAACCACGTACGCGCCTGAAGTGACTACTAATGTAGAGGAGGAAGGGTGAGGATTTGAGATTGTTAAAAGTTTATACTTTACACAATACTCATCAATTTCGGAAGCAGTTACATTCTTGACGTAATTACCTAATATTTACGCACCATTAAGGACCCAAGAACAAATCAATGTGCTATCAGAAATTTTATGGGCACGCTGAAACATATCCGAATAAAATATATTTGAAACATTTTCCAAGGATTCTTAAATATTGATTCAATTACAGTCTGAACATTATCGATTGATAAGTGCTCCTTTTCAGTGGAATGACAATTGTGACAGCCCTAATGGACATTGGGAGAGGGGAATGGTTCGAGTACAGGAGACCACTGGAGAAATATCACTCATTCATGGAGAATGTATTATCTCTCAAGGTGAATCAATCGAGAATAGAAGAGGGATTGAGGATAGCTTGTCTCTACTGAAATGTTTTGTTTCTCTGCCTTCGCAATCAAGAGTGTAGAATCTACACCGTAGACGGTAGATGGGGAGAAGTGGGGTATTAAAATTGTTTGTTTGATATCAACATAGACGACCAAATTCTTGATAGTCATTGAAGTAATATAAACCGAGTGAAACCTATTACGGTCGTTTTCTGAAAAGATCGCCTAATGATGAATAAGTGTGATTTGAGACGAATATGGTCATCTTCACTGATGCCTCCTCTGTCAATTTCGTCATCAACTACAGAAAGGAGATGGGATTGAGTCACAAGACGAAGGTAAGAAACCAAAGATCAATCGATATTGGTATTTTAAACTACCGTAACCAAGAGATTCAATCATCGAAGCTGCTAAACATCGTAACTCTTCAGGTGTTCAACATCACTCTGGAGGAACTGCCACTCTATCGATACCATTTCCACGCACAAAAGATCATAGAGGATGAACTAAAGAATCCTGACCTCTGGAGGGCCAGTTATTGATTGATTTTTGATGGGTATACTGTAATTACAGGCGTGGGATCCGCAGATGCAAAAACATCCAGAGGCCAAATCCCCTGAATACGACATCCTCGTCAATTCCAAGACGTACTTCCTGTACAATGCTACGGTAAGCAACGAAATGATTACTTGGGATTATTGCTTTCAAAGACTTTGGAAATTCATCAATATTGAAATGTGTTTCATGAGCATTACATAAGATCGTTTGTGCGAAAATATTCTGATGCTATCCACGTTTCGTGAGTAAATACAAATTAAGAAACAATCGATGAAACCACGATGACCAGATATACGTTATTGATTGCTTGATGACTACTGTATTTCCTTTCAGTTGGACGATCCCTTCCACTCTGATTGGTTCGTATGGTTGGATGCAGGCTACGGCCACGGTGATCAGACCCCATTCCCGATCGATAATGTATGGAAACCAGTGTTTCCCAGACGGAAGATCTCCGTCATAAAGGTACGGTAGTATGAGCACGGATTAATAGGAGGCCGTTTACTAAATACATATGATCAATTTCGTTTTTCAAAGAGATTCAAATATGTTTCAAAGAATGGTTATAGCGGGATGTAAATGGTATATTTAATAATGCGAACCTCAAGCTTGACATTGTAAACAATTTTCATTGTCAGGTGACTCCAGAGCACGACGACGTCAAGGAATGGACACTGGAGAGACTGTATCGGTACGTTTCCTCTTCACATAGGGGTCGGAACAAAAAATCAAGCACAATATCCTATGCACTTGTTTGCTTTTGTCTCTCATTGCTCAAAAAGTAATTTGACGATTGAAGTATTTATAGAAACCTCCATGTTGATAGCCGTTTTGCAATGTTGATGTGTCCATGAGATAACCGAGGAGTGTCTATTCAACATGGGTAATACCAAACGCAAAAGTTTGTATTTGTCGAGAATCATCATTTCTCCTGGATTGGCAAAAAATAAGTTTGAAAGCTATATCTCTTCCGTGAAACATATTTCACTCTTGCAATATGTACAGGGTGCGCCATAATTACCCGACCTAATTATGTTTTGTTCTGCAATTTTTCTCAGTGCTTGAATAACAATGACCACTGCATATAATATTCCAGAGTGTACCACTAATATACTGCACTGGCCGGTTTAGCATGTTCATTATTTCTAGCTTTGGGAAAAATTGGAAT
>JACMIF010003188.1:0-15366 GCA_014805445.1 Diplogasteroides magnus
GACGATAAAGATGTGATACAGTTGCACTGTGATATAGATAAAGGAATGTAGTCGTTGTTGTCTATCGGCTCTGAGACATAACATAACGGAAGGTAGCAGCGTACGTCAGCATACATTATGAGTAGTTCGTTCGGGTTTTGAACCACCGATTTTCTGCAGTGCAGTAGTAAAATAGTCGGTTGTCTAACCGCATCAGCCAACGCGACTACAAATTGAGCACATTGATGAATACATTTTTAATTGATAGGGGTGATTTCGATTTGATCAGATGCAATTCGTCTGTCAAAGAGTAAAAATTGTTCTGCTTTCGTGCTAGTGTGAATGTGCGCTTATAGAGGTAGGTCACAGATGCACATGAGAGAGAGATAAAGGTGGAAGGGCCGGAGTGAAGAGGAAAAAGACTGCAATTTGCAGTGACTAGTTGATATTTGGTACATACAAATGGCAGGAAAATGTTTTGATGCTTTAGACGGCAAAGTTCAAAGAGGTCACAGATGCACACCCGTTTAGGCCATAGATGCACATGAGAGACAAACAGGTCACAGATGCACACCCAGTTTAGGTCATAGATGCACATGAGAGGTCGTAGATGCACACCCACCTAGGTCAACGATGTACACACTCCTCTCAGTTTGCGGCGAAATCTTGCAAAACACGACGGAATCGGAATGAATACACAAGGCCTCGAACCGAGAAAATCGTGTAGTAAACTAGCATAACAGTCGATTGTTTAACCACATAAGCCAATGCAACTACAAATCGAAATGATTGAGGAGGTAATTTAAATAAAAATAAAGTGCCATTCGGCCTGGTCAAGCTGGACTGTTTTAAGGCAAAGCAGCACGACTGTGGGGCCATTCAATGGCAAGTCAAAGATGCAGTCTTAGGTCATAGGTACACATGAGCGGGATGAAAGGGGTGAAGGCGTGGAGAGGGGAGGAAGAAGACTGCGATTTGAGCGATCTGTTGATCTTTGGTACATACAATTGGTAATAAAATGATTTGTTGCTTTAGACGGCAAAATTCAAGACAGGTCACAAATACACCCCCATTTAGGCCACATGTACACATGAGCGAGAAGAAAGGTCATAGATACACCCCCAGTTTAGGTCGTAGATACACATAAGAGGTCGTAGATACACCCACACTTAGGTTGTTGATACACACACTCCTCTCTGGCGCACATTTCCACTTCACCATGATAGCGCAATTGTCAATGACGCTCTTTCACCCAAAATTGTGCTACGAACGCATTTCACAATCAAATAATCACTGCTTGGTCGATGAAAGATACAAGTGTGCTGGTTTTGCGCCATAGATGTGAAATGGACATAAGCGCCAACATTCTCAGCATTCTCACGGCGCAAGTGACCATTTCAACACAATGTGGCTCATGTCTTTCACCCGTTTGGTCGTTCACTCAAATGCTACTTGCAGCAGTAAACTAAGCATGATCACTGTCAATGGAATGCAGCTGATGTTAATCACGGCGTCTCAGACTGTCTTCAAGTACGGATTTGTCAGCATTTCAGTGAAAACAACCGAAGGAGAATTGGTTAGAGTGATTTTTGATCATATAAAAATATAATCATGCCTGCAGTATACTGCAGGCCCACAAGCTAAACTTATAATCTAATTCGCGACTCGTTTCGACATCGACATATACGAATAATGTCATTCATTCTTATAATTTTGGTCAAAGAATCATTTTAATCGGATAAATTATAATAGTTGAAACCATGTTTTGGCAGAGTTGGCAAGAGGGCTGATTTTTCGATACACCGCGCTCATGTGGATCGCTAGCTGAAATTTTTGAAAACGGTTTTGGTGATCATTTTCACTAAAGATGTCGTTGTGTTCAGCGTTTTTAGGCGTTTTACAGCGAGGAGATCAATAAGCTGAATAAGAGAAGAAAAAGAGGGGGATTTCGATAGACGTAGAGAAATAATGATTTATTCATCAATCCGTCGAAGAGCGCAAGAGCGCCTCAAATATGTTATTTGTTTTTTTTTCAGGTGACATTACTCACAAAGTACTTCGAATATCCCTTAATACTGAGGGTGGAAGCGTTCAAAAAGTATATTGACGAAGACCGTCTAATGTATGTGCTGCAAATAACGCCCACCCATACACCACCGTTGACAAGGTTTGTTTCTGAGTCAGAAATTCTGATATTTTAAAAATTATATCCTGCTGTTCCAAATTGAGCATAGTTTGGGGAAACTGGGGAAAGTGCGAAAATTGAGCATAGCTGCGTGTAAATTGAGCCTAACTCTGCATAGTTAAACTCAATTTTCCCGCTGCTATGCTCAATTTTTTGCAGCAGAGTTTTTTATTTATTCATGCATCAATATTGTCGTGGTGTGAAATCAAGCAGCAGATGCTTAAAAGATGTGAGGGAATAGCGTTTCGAAAACGGTTATTTTATGCGAGAAAGTTCATTTCTAATTCATCTATTCTCCGAATAGCGATTGTCTCTCCGAGTGAATTGGACGAATGAGAAATGAACTTTCTCGCATAAAAATACAGTCTTAGAAACGCTATTGAGGAATTGGGACAAGAGGGGTCCTTCTCAATATCAAATGATGACACTTGAGAACTTTATAATATATTAGCTTCATTTAACACAGTTTCTTTGTTCACTCGTCAAAGGCTATCGAACGATACACATTAGGATCAAAAACCTCACCTTAGGTCCGCGACCGTCCATTGTTAGTCAGTCAACAAGTTTTTGTCATGGACTGGAACAGTCGCTGCGGCAATGGCCGATCCGCTCTTTCAGAAGACTTGTGTTAAGTGCATGAAAACTGAACTGTGTCGCCCGAACCTGACTCGAAGTGGATCTGTATTTAGAAACCGATTGATGCCTCTGACAACCGCTTCCCTCATGGTTGAGGGCCAGCTGATTCGGGTTCCCAAAGAGGTATACTTATATCTTCAAATGGAACATCTCACTGATATGCGATGTCTCAACAAACTTGTTAATCACAATGACTAGGGACCGCCATACGAATATGTTCTAGTTCGAATGAAAGCGAAACAACTGCAAAGAAGATTCGCAATGTTCTTTGCATTTTGGTTCTATAGTAGGGTGTCGCTATGCGTACGATTAGTGCATTCGTCATTCCCCTAATCTCAGCGGAGCGGTTGTCTCTCTAATCTAATAGACAACAGCTCCGCTGAGATTAGAGGAATGACGAATGCACTAATCGTACGCATAGCGACACCCTATTCAATAGGGCGGTCTAAAGATCTATTATCTATTACAGTTTTCAGAGTACTTTGTACAGCTTCGGTGTTCGTCATTGCGGGATATGTTTCAACTGTGAGAAAAATATACTAGAGCAACAGTTCAGTTAGGATGCGTAATACCTAGCACTCCATTTAAAGAAGCCGTAAAGGGAGATTTATTTGCATGCACTTTTGGAAATCAGTCTCTCCAATTCCTTTACTCCATCGTTGTCAGAGTAGACCGCTCTGACGACGGGAAAGAGGATGAATTGAAGAGACTGATACCCAAAAGTGCATGCAAATAAATCTCCCTTTCCGGCTCCTTTAACGCAACTGATCTCCGGGTCTTCTTTCAAATTGATTCTATTGACCGAGATTTCACGTGGTTGACCAAGGGGATTTCAAACATTTATTGTACAGATAAATGAGTCCCGCAAACAATTCTTTTGTAAGAGTAATTTCGTGTTATTCAGACGCAGTATGACATGGCACTACGAAAGCGAAAGGTACAAATGAATAGGGATCGCATTATGGAACGTTATTGACAGCCGTTCATTTCTAGTCGTTTAATTTCATGCCAAGGGGTTGTCTCACAGTTCGCAGAGACGACCACTAGGAATGAAATTAGACGACTAGAAATGAACGGCTGTCAATAACGTCCCATAATGCGATCCCTACAAATTAATGTTTGAAGTCCGCTGAGAACAATCAAGAGTTGTAGCCCTTGATTTGCTTTGATTTCGTGCATGGAACTGCCATATTTCGATTATATTACAACAAGAAGCCGGCCATATGTGAAGAATTCCTTAGCATCCTGCGAAATGGGTGAGCATTCAATATGTGTTCTTAGGTATTATAGATACGTCAACTGCCTACAACAGCGCTGTTTATTATTTTGAAAAGTTGTAGACAAACGGAGTTACTAATTTTAGAGCTGTGGCACTTTTGCAGAAAAATAGGCCCTTCGTGCACTACATTATATTATGCAGACGTGCTGACCGTCTATGCAGAAGCCTTTTATCAGTTATTGAGCAAGCAGATATGTAATTTCAGGACAATGGAAGATCCGCCCTTTTATGTGCTAGATGTCAGCGAAAAGGGATATCCAGGGTTCTGTTATCCGTATCCATTGAAGTCGGATATGACCAATGATGTTCCGCTTTTGAAAGACGACAGTGGATGCTACGAGTTGATATGGGCTAAAGATTATACAGTAACAGGTAGTGAAATGGGTTCTTTTTAGGGTTTCTAAAACCGCAGTAGAGTGCATTCGGTTGTCTCTCTAATGAAATAGACAATAGCAACACAAGATTTGGACCGTATGCAAATGCACTCTACTGCCGTATTAGAAACGCTGAAAAAGGCACTGTCCTTACCTAGATAACCACATTCTCGTTATTCACATTTTGTGAACTTTTCAAAAAATATATTTCGATCAATGAGGTTCTTGCAATACTTCAGAGTAGACTGGGCACCTCGTCAAATGACCGCGAAGAATAAAAATGGTTGATAATTATCAATTGATAATTATCAATGTTTTCCGAGCCGACAGACGTTACTCGGAAACAATTTTTCTGTCAACCTTTCTTGCGAGCGGTTGCTATTTTCTACTGCTGTCACATTTACCTATGACCTCTGCGGTTGAAAGGCACAAATTTTTCATAATTTTTGCTTGCATATGGAAATGCATTCGTTGCGTTGCGAATAGGTAACGACTTTTGTCTGTGCACTCATTCGACCAGTCGTCTATGATGAGCGAGAGAGAATGAGGTTATTTGATAATTATCAACGGGTTGATAATTATCAACAGGTTGATAATAACAAGCGTCATTCTTATTCGTTCCTTTACTTAGAGCACGGTCTAAAATAAAGAAAAAGACGCGGGTAACCCATTTACATTTAATTTGACGAGGTGCCCAGTCTGCTTCAGAGCCAGAAGGACGTACGAACTTCATTTTGCTGCCTGAGATGTTTGGGGCTCCACACGTCCCCCACTGTTTCGGACGGGTTGTTGAGGGCGAGGAAGTACTACGAGACTATGATCCGAACTGGACGGATTTCATTCAATGCGGAATTATGTCGGCTGACAGTGATTATTATGATAGATTTCCGGTTGATCGCATCAACCCAAATGGACGTGACTAACTGGCTGCTTTCGCTTACTACCACACACAAAAAACCCAGCCACAGTTAAATTTGTGGCTGGATGACAGATTCAATGTACGGGTACTCAATCTACAGATTTTTTTCTGTGTGTAGTTTTCACAATTGTTCGCTTTTATACATTCGGTTGTAAATAGAGTACGGAAGATAGGCAGAATCGCAATAATAAAACATATGAAGGAGATTTTCGAAATTTATTAGCATAATTTGTCAGTAATGTGTAGGGAACACATTTTCGGAAATTCTAACCTCTCTAATCTCGTCGGTGTTGTTATCTTTCGCTCCGTTAGACAACAGCTCGATCGAGATTAGGGATATTAGAATTTCCCAAAATGTGTTCCGTAGTAGTGTGCTTTCTCGTCGTTTTGTTGTTGTCCATTGTTTGAGTAGTTCTTGTTATCGAACCACCACCAAAATTTAGACCTCTACATGAAATGCATCGGTCTATTGTACTCTAGTCTCCTTTGGTACCTATAGCCTGTCAAACAGTGGGGTTTGTGTTTTACAATGCATTCTCTTTAACGTCGTTCCGCGCGATCTCACATTAGAATAATCGATACTTTTTACTTTGAAGCCCGATAAATATTACCTCTTCATTAACATGTGATTTCATTTGTCTCGTTAGCATCTGATCTCAAGAGCTTACGTGCGGAATGAAACCCTACTGTTTGACAGGCTGCGTTTTGCATCCTTGCACCCCCCCCCCCCTCACCCGTTCAATCATCTACCTTCCCCAATCTCTTCCCCCTGTTGTCTATCGTAGTTGTTGTTCGGTATATAACCCTGTTTGGCCCATTGTTGTTTCTTCTGTTCTTCCGTTGACCGGTCGTCGGATAAAGTTCTTCGGCCGTAATCGTCTCCCGTCTTCACCACACCGGCCACTGCTACCGAAAGAGGAGCTGATGAGCAAGGGATTGTGGGTTTAAATCTTGGGTGAAGTGTCCCCAGAGTAGTCATTAATCGTCTTACAGATCTTCTAATCCCTCCTCACTTGATAGTCATCCCCATCGTCATTTGAGAGCCAATCCCCAATTGTATTTCATCAGTCAATGATATACACTCATTGAGAAGTCTATCATTGTATCCCATCACTGTAGTGTCTCCACTGAGTAGCATTGACTCAGTGTGTATTCATTGCGCTCATTGTTCATCATTCACTGTGATCACCCCTCTCATTCTCCCCGTGATACTCCCATTTGAGCTCTTCACTCATACACAAGACTCATTTGGAGAAAAGTTTCTACACCCTCATTCGTATTTCCTATCCGCCTTCCACCCGGTCGGCTCCCTTCATTCTCTCATCTTCGCCCATCAAGGATGGCTGAGAAGTCCGCCTTCGTCCCTGTCGATGTTTCTGGTGGTGGAAAGGGCGTCTCGGACGATGTCGACATGGACGACGAACTCTTCGGCAAGGTACTGTAGGTGTACGGTAGCTGATGATTACAGTAGCCTCATTTCAGAAGGGAGGAGCCCCTGCAGCACCTCCTCCACCCAAGGCTGCGCCCCCTCCTCCTCCCCCTCCACCCGCTCCTGTATCGCCAGGTATACTGTAACCAGGGGGACCGTACTGTAGCGAGGGTTACTGTAACTGAACGAGTACTGTAGGTAGATGCATCATTGACGCCGAAGGGATTAGATACTAGCTGTAGGTTAGAGGGTTTCTGTAAGGTACCGTAGGACAGAGGGTTACTGTAGCAGATGAGAGGGTTGCTGTAGCACATGAGAGGGTTACTATAGCAGATCAGAGGGTTACTGTAAGACGACGGTGATGACTGCATTTCAGCCAAGAAGTTCACGTATCAGAAGGCGAAGACGTACACGAAGACATTCGCTGGACAGAAATAAATGCATGAAATGGGGAGCGATAAAGTGAATTAAGAAAGAGGAAGCTGCGTTTTGTCCAGATAAAGAACATTGAGGATTACAATGCGAAATGACACTCAAACAGTCCCATCCCTTCCCTTTTTTCACAAATTGTATATATCCATCATAATCGTTCTTCTATTTCTTCTTTCCTCCCTCAACCTTGAAATCTTGCCACCCCCAACAGCTTATCCTCGACGTGCCAAACACGCAGTCAACCCCTGATTCTGGGACTACTGTAATCCCAATCATCTACCGTGGTTTGGTCACAGAGCCAACGCAAAAAATGTTTGAGACAGGATAGGGTTCTCTTATCAGGGCAGTTATTGACAGCCGGTAAATAGTGCAACCATTTCGTCTTCTGCGCCTTACATAGCTCGGTGTTCTCTACATCTCAGAACCGATGGCTAGGAATGAAGTGAGACGGCGTGAAATCAACGGCTGTCAATAACTGCCCTGATAAGAGAACCCTAAGACAGGAATGGATCTCTGGCAATGTTGAGAATGTGAAGAACTCCTTTTAGATTGCGACAGGATTAACACTTCACTGCTTGCATTTTTGATTGAATAGTTCGTAAAACCATCTTACAATGCCCTTTACTACTTTGAAACGCTTCGGACAAAGAACCACCTCAAATCAAATGCCGGAGTTACGGTATGGGGCAACGCCCGCGACCGGAGAAAAGGCGCGCTATCGCAAACTGACAATTCTTCGCGCCCATTTCATTTTCCTTTCGTGAGGGTTTTCGTCCGCTTACACTTGAATTATGGCGTTTCCATTGTGTTTACAAGAATGCCCACCACGTCTTTGCTGGCCCGACTATTCAAGAAGAATGTTTTACGACGTTATGTAGCCGAAAATCGCGAATATTTGCCCACTCAGCTTGTTTTCGCCCTGATTATTCTGTGACCCAATGATTGCTTGATATTCAGCCCTTCTCCGGTTGTCAGGAATCGAAGAAAGAACCTTTTCCGTGTTGTGACCCGCACAAACACGCGATTGTGCTGTGAGTCCTCGACCAGCGAGCATCGCGAGTTATTTCACTTCTAATTGTGAGTTCGAAGTTCCAGTCCCTCGTGATTTTATGGCTTTAAAGTTTATCGGCAAATCTAATTTAGTGACGTTTCAAATACCGGATTCCATTTTTTTTGTCGCGTTTATCCCGCGAGTGGATTAGGTTATAAGGTATTATTTCGTTGCCGGCTGATTTCGGCTTCATCGCCTTATAATAATAATGTTGGATTTATTGCATCAGTAAACCGTGCATTATCACAGTATTTAATGCTTGTAAAAATGAAGTTATCAGGCAACAAAAATGTTTATTATGTATATAAAAAGATTGGGAACCTAATTTTGCGCCTTTCAGATGGGCAAGACGCCTCAGAAGTCGGGCAAGACTCCTCAGAAGTCGACAGGCATCACGCCGATGACGATGAGAATGCGCAGCTGCAACATCAACAGTCCCGATGAGGTACGTTCATCGTTCAAAAGGTACTCCTCCAAACAAACAACCTCATCAACCCGCACTTGCCCCCAAATTCTGACCCCACCGCCCTCAACCCGGGGGATGGGTTTCAAAATTACTTCATTCTATCCCACCAATACACCTTCAACCCGAAACATTTTCCCCCAACGACCCGTCTTCCAACCCGATTGCATCACCTTTTAAATCATGGGTAAGGTGCCGTTTGCGTGAGATGACTAACGCGCATTTTTGGTGTCAGTAATTGGATGACATTAGCTAAAGATGGTTCAAAAACTAGTTCTTCGACATAACTTTGGAACAAGGAGAACAGTTCGTTGTATTTAAGTTATTGTCAAATCATCGTAGGTGTAAGATAAAATAAGTAAAATTTGAATTTAGAACAAGGAGAACATACCGCCAGGCACGGTGCTCGAGTATGGAAGACAAGGCAAAGGTGATTATCATTATCTGGAGTTATTGCATTCTTCAATTTGCCCGTTATGACTGATGGAGTTCTGTTTAAGAGTAAATGGCTGAAAATTGAGTCGTTTGTTATACATGTTCGTACACATTTCATACTCCGGCACCCTAAATGTTCTGCGAATGATTCGTTTCGGGCCGAATCATTCAGTATTCTGGAGTCTTGCATGTTCCCTGAATCATCGAGTTAATGCCATTTCATCAGGTGCCCCGACCACGCCTGGCAGGGCCCGTCGCTCTCTCGCATTCGGAGCCAGCAAGCAGCCACTGCAGGTACGGTAGTATCGATTGATTTAGGATCGATATCGTGGCTACTGAGGCCGTAATGCATGAACATTGTCTGGCGAAAGTGACATCATCTGGCGAGGGAGAGCGGCTCGTCGATTTGCCCTCCGCCCCCTCGCCTGATAACGTCAATTTCGCAAGGCGACCGTTCATGACCACGGGTCAACCTTTTTTTTAAACTCTCGGTTACCTTCACAAGTCTTACAATCAGATTTAAATTGCAGCAGAGGTCCGTGAAGCGTACAATCGATAGTGAGGACAGTGCAGATGAAGACTGGCACGAGACGAAGAGCAAGACAGGTACGGTTACATTTTCCCTGTTGAATGTTACATTTCCTAGCATTTGAAAGTGAAAGTCCCGACGTTCTTTTCTCCTCGTTACCCTGTAATAATGATGGTAAGGCCGGTTGAGAGAACTTATGACAGTGTATTGAGAAGAGAGGTAACGTAGAATTTTCAACTTGATTTGCTTAAAATAAATTTTTATTATCATTGAAAGGTTTTGCACCTACCCGGTGATTATGCACCTCATCCCTCTATGATAATGATTCATAAGTGTCTGAATTTGTTAAAACTTTTGTTTTGTCTGGTTTCGTTAAAAGACCTATCATATCAACTGTTCTGATAACTGATTGATGAGTTTGCAATTCAGCCGCCAGCAAGGGTCGCACGCCCAACAAGATGGCGTCATCGTCGAGGGCCGCCATAACACGACGATCGCCCACCAAGACGCCTCCCAAGAGTACGTTTACTGTAGCCTGTAGTCGGGAGGGTGGTCAATCAGGAGAGCATTCGGATAGTTGTACACTGATCGATATTTGCGCGCGGTACAGTAACAATAAGTCAAATTATGGTCACTTGCAATTTTATTGTCTAAAAACGCCAGATTCAGTCGGAAATTGGGAATATATTTTCACGAGGAAGAGTGTATCTTACTGGTAAAATCCTCTCATCGATACTTATACGTATATCAGTGCACATGGATGTGCCGGGTGTTGCATTCATCATGCCCGGTCATATGTGATGAGCATGGACTGGGATTTACCAGGAGGACACCACATAATTTGCGATACCCTCTGTTAAGGAAATTGAAACGTGGATTGGTGCGTCGCAATGACGTGCGCATCTCTGGTGACAAATTAGGAGACTATTCTGCCGCCGTACTCATCTACACGTTTAAGCTCAAGCTTACCTTTTGAACTAGATATTTTGCAAATAACGATGTTCCTAGTGAAAAGGCCACACTTTGATTAAACTGGAGAGTATAATGCTACAGATAGTTGCCCAGTGATCGCATAATTGCACACGCGACAAAATGTCGGAAATTGGGAATTTCTTTCGTCTGGACCAGCTAATCTACAGCAACTGGTGAAATTCTCGCATCGGTACTTATACACATGGCAATGCACATAGATGTGCTGGGTTTTGCAATCATCATGTCTGGTCATAGTTCTTGCTATACCTATGCCATTTTTGAAGTTCTATTGGTATGCGAAGTTTCTAGCTTGCAAATCAGTTTGAACCGTAACGAGAGGGATTGTTTGGAGATGTTTTTGGCCGTTTAGTCCCCTGCACACTATAACATTAATCGTTCGCGTTTCAGCGTTTCGTAGGATTGGGTACTTGTTGTAGGGTAACAAAACACAAAATGCGTTATTATTCATTGAGTTGATGAGTTTCTTCACTTGCTTCTTTTTGTACCGTATACCGTATATACGGTATACGGTACAAAAACCAGTGACCAATTTGAAGCTTAAATGACCGGCTGACATTGGATGAATGACAACTGCACCTTGACTATTTGCGCCATAGTGGTGAAATGGCCAAGACGCAGTTCACCCCTGACATTGCAGCCACCACCAGGACTCCAAGCAGAGGATCAGCCACTCGTTCCACCACTGCAGCCACTCCCACCAAGAGTGAGTGTTCAAAAAACCACTAAAAAGGCTAATTTTTCCCTGCCACAAGGTAACCATAATGCCAAGTACTGTGCGCCATCTCGATCAAGCTGCGGCTTCCAATAGTTTTGATATCTGCAAAAATTATATGTCTCTAACTTGTTCCACGGCTTTCGAATGGTGGTGAATGATACGTCTGCTGTGTCAACGGCCCATTTATTTAATGTAAAACACATAGGCTCGTCTTTATGTTTCTGTGGACTAGACGCTGAGTCATAACTGATTGGTGCTCTACATAGGCTTCATTTTATTTAAATATATTCATTTAATTCTTGTTTCAGCTACTAACAAGAGCCGCACTCCCAGCAGGTCCTCGCATAATGCATGCCGATCTCCCGACAAGATCACTACTCCTGCGAAGAGTGTGAGTTAGAGTTGACAGGATGGTTATTTTCTAGGATACGTTTCAACGTTCGACCGCACCTTTATAGATATAGGAACTGTGAAACATAACCTAGTAAACAGTCATTCTGCCATCTATAGTGTGAGCGGATATTTTGATGTAATGGAAACATGATATTGAGATATCATCAGCAACCATACAAACGTGAATGACAGTATTATCGGGTGCATTCGAAATGTTTTGAGTTTTGCGTGAGGAAAAACTGGCCTGATACCGAACTAACAACGCAGAAATCATATTTAATGCTTAGCTGCTGCACAAAGATGCCAGTTGTACATCATGTACATTAAAGATGTAAATGATTTTTTGTAAATAAATTGGCTTATCTCTTTTCAGCCATGCAGACCGACTCGCGCTGCCAAGACCGAGGCTGCCATTCGCAATCGCAGCATGTCCTCACATACTGCATGGCGCTCTCCCGACAAGATCACCACTCCTGCGAAGAGTGTGAGTTATGATTGGCATTTTTACTGTATTCTAGGATATGTTTCTCAGTTCGCCCGCACCGTTTTTCGCGCAACATATCCTGGAAAATAGTCATTCTGTCAGCCATAGTGTGAGTGGGCATTCGATGCAACTGACATATGATATGGACGATCATATTCAAGCACAGCCCTACATGGCTGTATTTATCGTTCGAACGAGAATTTGAAATGGTTTGGATGTATAAATCCGTTCACCTATTACATTAATAGATGTGGAGTCATATATAATCCATAGTTGCTGCACAAATATGCCGGGTGCTTATCAACTACCTTGGAATATGGAAAATGGTTTTTTTAATCTTTTGCAAATGAATTATATTTTTTTTTCTTTTCAGCCAGGCAGACCGACTCGCACAGCCAAGACCGAGGCTGCCTTTCGGATCAACGCGTGTACGTTTCTTATGGATTTATGTTATTTACCCAGTTTGAATCCTCGTTTTCTCATTTTAATTGCTATAAAAATTGTTTGAATTATTTAAATTCTAGCGTATTACACTGTAGAAATTTCTCTATAAAAGAAATGCTTAATGACTAATCGAAGACTATCATTGTGGTCCCCAGGGGAGTATGCAGTGATACGGACAAATGTTGTACTGTATTAAATAATAATAAAATGTTGTACTGTATCAAATATTATGGTTTGGTTGTATTTGCAGATCCTCTCGGTCCGACCTCTGTCGAATCTCCCCCCATTCTCCTTCCCGAGAGGAGAACACCATCGAGAACACGAGCGGGCAAACGACAGTGCGATACGAGAGGTGAGGACTCACTGAGGGTATAGATGGGTTGAAGGACAACTGCACCATAATGGTGATATGGAAAGATGCGCCAACGTGCTCAGCAAGCTCATGGCGCATTTGTCTATTTAACCATTATGAAGCAAAAGTACATCTTTCACCCGAGTGACGCAGGCGCAGTGCTTAAATAACTTCATATTATGAGTCATATACTCGGGCCACAAAAGTATGGGAGAGGGGTCTGAAGAGCCAGAAATGTGCGGAGGCCTCCGGAGGGAATCCCATTTTCATTAGTTTTCTTGAGTAACTTTTTTTCCAAAGTGCGGGGGTGTGTATGCGAGAGTACGCGATTATATATGGTATTTTGCCACTAAACACAGCCCTAAAAATACATATGGCGCGACACGTCCTCGTTCATTCGTGAATAGGCGGGAGCCACGATAAAATTTTGCTTTAAAATTTCTAGCCCAGGAGCGCAGATACAATTGCTTGAGAGCACCATTTCGACAGTAAATGGTTATTCTGCAACGCAAACTTTCCTTGTTTGATGAGTTGGTTGTGATTTATTTTTATTTCGCGCCAAATTTGAATTGTTACTAGATCTCTGCGATCTTGAACCTCATGTCATCCTTCAACACAAACATACCTGGTTGGGCAAAGTCTTTGTGATCTGCACAACTTTGGGGTCCTTCCTATCCTCACAAGCCAGACTCATTCTAACCGTAAGACAAACGTTTACGGGCATGGTTATTGTGATTTTTTTTGAATTTTTTGGAAAACTTGTGAAATCATCTGTCGCCACGAGGTTACCATGATATAGATATACTACTGCGCCAACTCTCGTTATTGTTAGTCAAAAGTAACTTAAGCAATTACGGTTAACGTTTTTTTCTCTCGAACTTTTCTCGCGGTATCGTTTCTTGTCGCGAATCTCACGAGAAATAGTCATTCTGCAACTCAAACGTACCTTGTTGGGCAAAGTCACCGCATTGTGATTTGCTTACAATATGCGCTTTTTTGCCACATCTTCGTGAAATATAACTATTCTGCAACACAAACGTTCCCAGTTACTATGATCATTATGATAATTGAAATTGGGTTTATTTGTGACTGTGTGCTTCTGCAATTCTCACGAGATATAGCGTGTCTGTTGCGCTAATGTCCCTTGATGGGCGATACTATTGCCGTTTGCTGAATTTTTATGAAACACGGAAAGCCCGAACCGAATTACTGATTTCTTTCCTCATTTAGCATATCGCTAATACCCAAAATCATATGACCCATGTAGAACGAAACGATTGTGGTTACTGAATATTTATGGAGCAAACGAAGTCATAACGGAATCAATTATCTCCTCTTCTCTCCATCTTTATCATTCCACTAATACTCAGATTCACCGGACGACGATGTCTCTCCGCCCAAACAGCACACGGGAGAACGAGGAGTCAGGGCACGATCCCGCTGTGCCAGTCGTTCAAGAGGTAGGTACAGTAACCCGGAATTCGTGTTGAGACTCGGGATGCTACAGTATCCACTTTGAGTATACAGAAATCGAGTCGCCCTAGATGTTGGTACAGTAACCCAGATTTCCTGTTTGGAATCGGAATGCTACAGTATCCATTTTGAGTGTACAGTAATCTAGTCGCCATAGATATTGGTACATTAACCCGGAATTCGTGTCGGGAATCGGAATGCTACAGTATTATTTTCGAAGTGCACAACAACCTTGATATTTGTGTGAAAGTTATCACGAGCTCTATGAGAAAGGCGACAACCCCCTGGCACAATAAATTCAAGATTTATCTAGTGTATATCTTAGTAGTGATTATTGAAGTACTATGCCTAGGTATAATAATAAAATAAGTATGAGTCCTCATCACTGTTTGATCGAAAACTACAGCCTGACAAACATGAACACTTCAAATTACGGCCCGAAAAAACCCGTCTTCACTTGGAATTTTCTGGGAATCGATGCAGTTGCAACGATGTCGATACCCTCCGGCCATGTTCACAGAATAAGGTCTTAGTCAGGTCTCACCGACTCTTCGTTTTCGAGAACAATGGTTTTCTCAACAGCAAATCACATGAGTTATGTGGTTTTTTGAGATTATCTTTTGCGGATGAACCCTACCTTGTCTTTTTTATTTGAATATAATAATCTCCAAGAAATTTGCTACACCCTAGGCTACATCAAAAAATTTTGAATGAACAGAATTCGCAAAAATGGCCATTTTGGTCATGCTTGAGTTCCTATAACTCGCTTATAAATCGAATTCAGACAAACTTCCTCCACAA
>JACMIF010003189.1:0-12208 GCA_014805445.1 Diplogasteroides magnus
AAGAGATGTAATAGACACACGGGAAGACTTCCTTGAATGGAAGGGAACAAGAGATGTAATAGACACACTGGAAGACTCCCTTGAATGGAAGGGAACAAGAGATGTAATAGACACACGGGAAGACTTCCTTGAATGGAAGGGAACAAGAGATGTAATAGACACACGGGAATACGTATTGTATGGCCTATTGCATTGATTTGAGTCCTAATCATTTGATTGTCTACTCTGACTATCAACCGTATTGTCATTACTTCCCTTCAACCATGATTCCCTTGAAGTGAATTGGTTTGAGACTTGAATGATAGAAGAGATTAGTGGAGACAAACAAAGTGATCGTGTGAAAGTTGATGGCAATTGACACTTCGAGAGCCCTTCGCCCCATTTGACAAACACTTGAATACTGTAGCTAAGGGATAGTCTTCTATTTTATTTGTGGATGGGCGATATTGCGTCACATGAAGAATGACAATGGAAAGACGATACGGAAGGGCAATTGGGGTCACATTACAGTAATGAAGAAGATGAAGATTGTTTCGTGAAATGGGTCGAAGAGACAACGGAAGTCACCAGATGGATGGACTTTGTAAATAATGACAGAGACTCACTCACAACACTCTGACACACTAAGATTCAGTGGACTTTGAGATTGAGATGAAAATGAACTTGTGACAAGAAGATGAGGTAAGAATGGAATACCAAAGGGAAATGAAGAAAGGGGAAGAGAAGGAAGGGATACGGTAGAAGATTGAGAATACGAAGGAATACAAGAACGAGAATAGGCAATCTTCTCAATAGCTGATAGAAGATCATTGTCACATCCTGAATAGAATGAATAGAAATGATCAAATGAACATTGTTCACCTTCTAGAATCACTTCAAGAGCTGTCTTTTCCAAATGACAAAATAATGTAGTGAGAAGTGTAATAGCCTTTTCATCGCTTTCTTTCTCTTTCTTTTTCTTATCTTCATTATCTTCTTTGGATGAAGGCTGATCAGAACTCTCAATAGTTGATTCCTTTCTTTTCCACACGGGACCAGCTGGAAGGGTCCTTATCTCCTCACCTACAACTCATTCACTCCTCATGTACTCCTCACTTCACTCACCAGATACTACCCTCAATCCCAATGCAATCGCGTCCTCTGCCGCTTGTTTCCTCTTCAGTGCCACCTGTATACTGTATGTATTGTGGTGTAGAGGGTGTACTGTACCTGCGCAGCCATGACTCGTTGCCTTTCCGCAATAAGAATACACTTCTCACATACACAATCCCTGGAAGGAGTAATAGATGATGAAAGGAAGATACTCACTTGTAGTTACAATGTCGTTTGTGTCCCTTTAGCCATGATACAATGGAATGATTCCTACATCTTGCACACTTGGGCTTCCGTTCTTTCTCACATCTACCGTAAGAAGAAAAGGGTAGGGACATTGGGATTGCAATGATGAGAGTGACCGTATGAGAGGGAGGGGCTAAAGAGGGGAAACAAACGAAGACGAGAGTTCTTCTATTCCTCTCGTGTATACAATATTGGGGGATGCATGGAATGGGAACAAGAAAGAATGACTCTTATAGACAGTATTCCTTAGGTAATGATCTACGTTCTTGTTTGTCTTTTCATTGTTAGCTTCATTAGTTCAACACTTCACACATTCATTTACATAATTACAATAGTTGAATAGGGATGACTACATAAGGTTCATCATTCAAGTAAATAGATGCAATGGGAACAAAAGTACGGTAGAAATTGTTTTACGACGTTTAGAAAATTTCACTCGAATTGTTGTGTGCTTATGGTAGTCAAATTTAGCCCTCGTCAGTTCAACGTGTGTCGTGGCAAATGTGGTTGTTTTTGTTTATCTTCGAGGTATTTCATCTAATTTATTCCTCGGATTGTTTCATGTCGAATCATTGTATCTAGTGCCATTGGAATGGTAGACGAGACTAGGCATGATGACGATGTAAAGAAGAACGAAGATTGTACTTCTGCTGCATCCAAATCGTTAGCTCATTTTCACGTACGACTTACATTCACAATGTTTTCAGTAGTTGTTCTACATGTGCTCCAGTTTCTCCTTTGGAAGAAGAAGCAGTCCTGGCTGTAAGAGAAGCTGCTCCTGCCGTTCAGAGTATTGCCATTTCAGAGGTTACTTTTAAATTGCAATATCCATTCTCAATTTTGCTGTATTGTAATAGTTTATTATTCAGATGCTTCCTCGTACTAGCGAACTTCTCTTCCTCAATGTGACCACTCTTGAGGGTCACACATACTGTGTTGAACTGTGTGTAAAGGTCGGTTGGAGAGATGCACTTCATTGACCTCTCCTGAATTCATGTTCGCATGTTTCGTTAACACTTTACTTATGTTCTTATCCAGCTCAAATACACTCTGAAACTTGGAATTTATGCTAACGATTTACAGCCTATTTTATGAATAGTAGAGTGGACAAAGCAAGGCAGAGTGCATTTTTCATTCGTCTAATTCACTCGGAGCGGTTGTCTCTCTCATGCGATAGACGACCGCTCTGAGTGATTTAGACGAATGAAAAATGCACTCTGCCTTACTTTGTCCACTCTAATGAATAGCATTGTAGGGCTATCGAATTGCTTCTGCTCGACAGGATTGTATGAATGGGGACTTCAGACAACTAGGAATGCACATACGGTTTTGATTAGACCATTTAGATTACTTTGAATGGGTTATCTTTAGGTACTTCGAGAGCATCTATCAGTTATTGGATACGATTTCTCCGGCCTACCGTGAAAGATTTGCAGCAAACCTTTCTTCTAAGCTTGCTCAATTACAGTAGTAGGATTGAAAATAGTTCAAAGTGGAACAACTATCACTTGCTTTCAGAAATCATGCGTATCAACTAGGATTTTGTTTTAGTCCGCTTATTTTGTCTATAGGAGAAATATTGCTCACTGTCATATTGTGCCATTCATAAACGGCACCTTTCTGAGAAGTTGATACTTGCCAGTTTATTCGTTTCTAGATAAATATTTTTGATTTTTAAGTTGCATGCTCTTCCGGTTTGTGTCCGGCGAAGTATTTGTTGTTTACTAATTAGTTTGATTTCCTTTAAGGTTTTTATTTGCTATCATTCAGATGGGTTTAAGGCAGGGAATTGGATGCATTTCTCTTCTCTTCTTTATATTCCTGCATATTCATACAGGTTCCAGTTTTGTAAAATAGACGCTATAGATAAGTTATTGAGGGAGAGCAGCTCTGGCAACGATGTCTCTTGATTTGGGTTCACAATACTACAAGATGGGATTGGTCAAACAAGGATCGAGCATGGAAATTGTGTTGAATGGAGAATCAAGAAGGAAAACTCCTAATCTTGTTGGAATTAGAAATGGAGAGAGGTATGCCCGTTGGCCAAGATTTCCATAAACGCATCTTTTAAGATCGTTTGCTGAACCCGCCGGCCAACTTTCCATGAGATATCCTAAATCAGTTATGATGCACTTAATGGATGTGATTGGAAAAGATGTTGATCATCCTCTCGTTCAATTGCATACAAAAAGGTAAAGATGACGAAGAAAGAATTGGAATTGAAGTTATTCTCTCAGATTTCCTCATACTCCACTAGAGGCCGCAGAGAATGGAACATTGTATTTCGTTGATGGGTATTCAGGATATCCGTATATTTTTAACAATGGATTTTAAGTGATAATAGATACTCAGTAGAGTCTCTTCTTGCAATGGTTCTGCAGCATGCAAAGGCTGAGACTGAGGCTTTTGCTGGTAAACATAGGTTTTATCAACATTAGAGATGATTGTATGTATAGATGAAGCAGTAGACGAAGTTGTCATTGCTATTCCTTCTTTTCTTTCTCAACGGGAACGAATTTCTATTGAAAGGGCTGCTCAGATTGCTGGTATGTCTTTATCAATGTTTGTTTGAGTATAATGTATCTCAGGTTTGAAAGTGCATGAGTTGATGCATTGTGGAAGTGCAGCTGCACTGTCTTGGGGGGCATTTCATAGGAAGGACATCGACGGAAAGAAGACAACGTTAGAAGAATCAGAAGTTAATGAATGGTTTTACTTTGTAGGATGTTGGTGTACGATATGGGAGCAACACATACAACTGCCACTATTGTTCAATTCTATCCTACTGATAAGAAAGAAATGAGGATGAAGGCAAGTTTCATTCTTTCGTTTCATTATATTTGTTGTTGTCTCAGGTCTTGGGAACTGGATATGATCGTACCCTTGGTGGTTTGGAGATTACTGTAAGACTGAGAGAACATCTTATCGATCGTTGGGAAAAGGAAGAGAAGACAAAATCTCCGTTGAGAGCAAATCCGCGTGCGATGGCTAAGATAACGGCAGAGGCCGAAAGGGTGAAACAGGTAGGAAATAGTTTGTAGTTCATCGAATATCTTTTTCTTTGAGGTTTTGTCTGCAAACAGTGAAATTGTTTCCATGGTGGAGTCGTTGTTCGAAGACAAAAATTTGAGACTGCGGGTCACTAGGACAGAATTGGAAGAATTGTTGACTGATTTGGAGGAAAGAATGACAATTCCTGTTGATGATGCACTGACTGTATGTGAAGATACTCACATATCACATGTACCGTATCCATTAAGATGGCTGGACTAGCAATCGATATGATCGATCATGTTGTTCTAATGGGAGCTGCAACTAGAATGCCTCTTGTGCAGAAGAAGCTATCCCAAAAAGTGGACAAGTGAGATTGGTTACTTATCAAAGAGATTGACTTATTTGAAGGGAATTGGGTCGTTTCCTGAATACAGATGAGGCTACCACCATGGGTGCTCTATTCCAATCTGCTCATCTATCAAAAGGATTCAAAGTGAAGCCTCTTCCACTTGAGGAGACGGTCATATTCCCTATTCAAGTAATGTCTTCATCTGTTATTCATCATTTATATCTATTCAGGCTGTATTTACTGTACAAGATGGATCAGGGGAAGAGAAAGAGCGAAAATCGTCTCTCTTTCCTCTTTCGAGTGTTTATCCTTCACCAAATCCTCGTTCCATATCTTTCAAGTCCTTCCGTGAAGATTTTTCCTTTGTTATCGCTTATGGCGAACTGTCACATCTTAAAGAAAAACAGAGAAGGTTGGTACTTTAAAAATAGTATGTTGGAAAGTATTTGTGTCTTTTGAAGGGAACTGGGCGAGTCTGAACTGCTACAAGTGTCGGTGTCTCAATTGAAGAAAGCTGTCGATGAGATGAAAGAAGGAGATGAATGGAAAGAGACAAAGGTACAATCATTCAATGAACACTTGTTACCAATTGACAGGTTTCATTCCTTATGGATCCTTCTGGTATCATACGAGTCAAGTCTGCAGAGGCACACATCAATAGACCAAGGGGAACTATTGAAGGTTAGTACAGAAGGAAGGACTGACTGTGGAATGAAGTGTATTGCAGCCATCACTGATTCCATAACAGGATTGTTTGGAAAGGCAGAAGAGAAGGAAGGAGGAGATTCAAGTGAAGAAACAGAAGGAAAAGAGAAAGTGGAAGAAGAAACAAATAAGACTGATGATAACAAGGTTCGTTTCATTTATACTATTATTGCATGAAAATATATGTTTTAGAATGAGGAAACAGCGAAGAATGTTAAAGTGGATGGAATGGAAGGAAAGAATGAGACAACGAAGAGCAATGTGAGTCTTCCTCTATAGAATGTATTAATCGGACAATTGAGTCGACTATCATAGTGAAAGATGGAGTTGCTCGTGTCAAGTTATATGTGAAGAGAAAGAGATTGGATGGAGGGAATAGTGATGAGAATGAAAGAAATGCAACAAAGAAACTGTAAGAGAAGATGTACTATCAATGATGAATGCGAGTCATTCAGTCTCTATTCATTTGTACGAGCAGAGAAACTTCGTTCTGAAAGGGCCGCGGCTGAGAATGAATTGGAGGCACTCGCATTTGATAGTAGTCTACTATTGGATGATGAAGACTTTGTTAATGCTGCAACAGAGAAAGAAAGAGAAAAGATATCGTTAGTTGTTTGTCTATTATAATTATTTGAGTGCATTGATTACAGAAAAGTAGTGTCTTCCATTCGGAATTGGTTGGAAGATGAAGCGAATTCATCGACAGAAACACAAGAATTCAAGAAGAGAAGGAAGGATATTGTGAAGGCAACTGAAGGAGTAAAGATAAGAATTAGTGAGAAGAAGGAAATACCTGCTGCTATGCAATCACTCAAGGGTATTCTCTCAAAGGTACGGTAATTCACTCAATGGTGTATATGGGGTGAATTACAGGCGAAGGTTGTTGTATCGAATGTGACTGAGGGAGATGAGGAACTTGCAAAGGATTTGAAGAAGATGACAGAAGATGTAACAAAGTGGATTGACGAAAATGATAAGGAAGTGAGGAAAGAGAAGGGGGAATTAGGGAAGATGGACAATATTAAGGTGGCTGTAAATGAAGACTATTCATTCTCATCATTGGAGATAAAGATGAAGGAACAGAGATTAAGAGACACTGCAAAGACATTGAGAAGAATGGTTTGTTGTATTGAATGACGCAGAATATATATTACATATAGGTGGATAAGAAGAGGAAAGAGGAAGAGAAGATAAGGAAGGAAGAGGAGAAGAAGGCTAAAGAGGACAAAAAGAAGGAAGAAGAAGAGAAGAAGGACAATACAAGTCAATCTACTGAGGAAACTACCAAAGATGAGCACAAAGAACTGTAGGCTATTCAATTGAGTTAACCTCATCCTATTTATTTATTGGCAATTACCATATACTAGTCTTTCTCCGGTTAATATATAGGCTGTGCTGTTATTGACAGATTTTATTGTCGTAGTAATAGTCGATAGCCTTTTATTATATGAATTAATTGTTTATAAGAGTACCATCCCCAATCAGGGCATACGTTTTATCCAAATATATCTATCCTAGTTGTTGTGTCGTTGTGGTGTGACTGTGATGTGCAAGATACGGATATTGTTTTAAAATGTATCCTCTTTATTGTTTTGAATTGGTTTTGCGAAACAAGTTGATCCATAAAGTAATTATGTTTGGTATGAATTGAGATTCGAGATCGTGAATGGTCCGAGAACCACATAGTCAAATACTTTGGACTGTGTACAATTGTCACCTATGCAATGTGGCATGAAAGGAATGAAGGCAAGACAGTGACATTGTGTCAAATAGAAGACATGGCCTCTACCCTTATGATACATGGGATGCTGATGCTGTTGGTCGTACACACTTTCTCAATGGTTGTTGTGCAGCTGAGAGGGGACGAGTCTTTAGTGTATCATGAGATCTAAGTTGTACTATTGGTGGATCATCAGGTGTTGATGGTTGTGTGTTTTGTTGTGATTGTTGAGGAACATTCTTTGTTGATCCAAGAATTCCTCTAATTCTCTTTCCAAGTGAACGTGATGGTTCTTCCATTCTATACATTACAATGATAAGATTGTATGATTAGAATACTAACTTGTCTTTGTCTCCTTTTTCCTTCCTTGTCACTAATCTCTTCAGCCATGCCACATCAACTCCCAATGTATGTCGTGCATTGCTTCCTCTTTCATGTTTTCTTCCTCTTGAACTTCTGGCCGAACTTCCCACCTACACTACCTCCATTTACAGTATCCCCCATTTCACTCACTTTGATCTCTTCATAAGGACTGGTTGCTCTTTCTTCCTCCCTCTCTACTTTTAGAATGACTTCTTCCCTTTCTCCTTCCTTGTCTTCCCAACACGACGAACAATTTGCACGAGATATTCTACAGAAGGGAAGAATATCGATTGAATTGTCATTATCATACCTATTGAAGTGTTCCAATGACACATCAATATTGATTTCCTTAGTAGGGACATCGATTGACCATTCAGGTGGAGGATTCCATTCTATTCATTCAATTCTCTTCTTTTCTTTCTTTTCATCTCACCTTTCGGTGTCTTCTTCACTCTCTTTGAGTATTCTCCCACTCTATATGCAACTACACTTGCATGATCCAACTTTCCTGGTAGTTCTGCTATTCTTTCCCTCACCATCTTTCGACGATTCCTCTCTTCTGACTGTTATCACACATAAGTATAATAACACACAAGTTCACCTTTGTCAGTTTCTCCTTCTTATACAATTCTGGATTCTCGAGTGTTCGTCTCTTTGCACTGCAAGAAAATGAATGGAATCTTGAGAGGAAACGAACAGACGAGCTGATTTGAGTGGCGAATTGAGTGAGTGAATGACAAAGAGAAGAAGGATTGACAGGACGAGGAGTAGAAGGAGAAGAAGGATCAACTGATGAGGAACTTCCTTCTGATATCATATCACGCATACGAAGAAGCATTAGATTCTGAATGAGATGAATGAAGAAGGAATGAAAGGGGAAAGAGGACTTGTCTCTGTATTGCATCCACACATGGAATGGAAGCAGCACATGTTTTTGTTCTATGGAATGAACCATTCGAATGATTCACTGATGAAACATCAGAACTAAAAGGAAAGAAATATGAGATTGAGAGGAATGAGAGAGACTCACACTGATAGTTTCCTGTCTATCATTCTAGGTAGAATCACATTCTCATTCTCTTCCGTTCTTTTGATTACACAGAACTTCCCTACGACGGGGTCGAAATTGTCAGAGATTCCATCAGAAGTTATGAAGATGACGTCTCCTATGAGAGAAGAATCACAATGTGTGGATGGGTACTGTAAAATACCTGGTTCAACGAATGTCTCAGAACAAGTGAGATTTTGTAGTTGAGGATTTCTTCCATCTACAGGTCCTAAAGCACCTCCTGCATCCCTCATATCACGCATAGCGTTGGCGGAGTGCGATCCCGTGGTCACTTCCCTCACTCCATATGAAGTATTATAGACGAAACAGAGGGAATCACCCACATTACATACACAGAGAACCCAACTGAATGAGTCATTGAAATCTCTTTCTATCAAATGATTCCACCTGGTAGAGTTACTAACTGGAAGTGCAACAGCTACACAAAGAGTTGTTAGTTGTCCCCCCTCTTGAAGTATAAGAGAATGGGCAGAATGGAAGGATGCCAATAGTTCATGGAATACTTCCTATAGTATATTCAATGTGAATGAGTGAGGGGAGACCCTCACATTTGTATTTGTCATTTTGTTGAGATGAATAGAGTTGTTGAGATGATCCATGGCCCCTCTGACAGCACAACGAGCAGCCAATCGAGAACCTTCTCCCCAATTCACTCCATCGGCAAGGGCAAGAATCTGAGGAATGAAAGGAGTTGAATGGAAGGCAAAAGGACTTACTCCATTGTTACATCGTGCACAAACAGCGAATACATCAGCTATGGGATTGCCAGCTGGAACTCCTGTTAGGGGATTCCTCTCATAGAGGGAAACACTCGTCCCAAATGCTCTTTCCTCATCCAACCAATCCCAGTCTATCCAATCACAATGAGCTAAATGATAACACTCATATATGATCTAGAAGTGGACCCTTACACTCGTTTACAGGAGGAACTCCATTGATAGTATTTCGAAGGGAGAATGTCGACCCCTTAATCTTATATTATTCTTGATCTGATTGGATTGATTACCTTTGTATCTGTTCCTTCTTCACAATCTGTATCCATTCCATCAGTGGAAAGGGCCATTTCGTCGTCCAGATTCACCATTTTGGCAATCTTTTCTTCTCTTACTCCATCAACCTAAATGTAGTTGTGTTGATTGCATAAGTGTATTCCTTTGCTGTATTGGTCATTAGTATGAGTGGGTGTCTTGATATGAAGGAAGTGTTTATGGACAATGGAGAGAGTGGCTACTCCTCCCCTCCAGATGTGGTACAAATCGATGCAGATGAGCAATGAGGAGTGTTGTAAGAGAGAAAGAGAAGGGAAGGGCCACTCACTTTTGTTAGTCCTCCATCTGGACCTGTACATGCAGCAACTACATCTTGTCTCAATGGGTCTATCTAAAGGACAACAACTATTACATATTATATGAATGTACTCACTTGAAGAAGGGGAAGATGACATCCTGTCTTCCCAAAATATAATTCTGGAGTCTTAACTGAATGACCAGAAAGACCAGTGAGATATAGATGAGCAAGAAGTGAGAATGAACAAGCCTCTTGTTCTTCTTCCTTGATATGATTCAATGATTAGATAGAGAATGTCACTCACTTGTATCTCTACATCATCAACAGGAGGGTGTGAATGTCTTGGTCGAAGAAGATCCACAACCCTCTTACGAATGTACGAGGCAGGCATTCCCCCTGTGTACATCTCACTCCAATACTCAACCAATAACGGAAACGAGTGCGCAATCAAAGACTAATCTTATTGGAAGACATTGACAGAGGGAATTGTCATTGTGTAAGACTATCCAGTGAATTGAAAGGGACAAAAGTGAGCGGAAGTATCATTGGAGTGGGCATACGGAACAAGGAGACAAATAAATGTATGAGAGGGATATGAAGGTAGAGTGGAAGAGAATCCAGTTAGAGGAGGAAGATCTCTTCCACGAAACATCCAACCCCGGCTGGACACTACCAATGTGAAAGAAGCGAGAGAGCGCAAAACAAGTCGAGGCCACTCTCATCCATTGTTGGAGTTGTCCGCAAGATAGAAATAATCCTTTTTCGTGCGCGAGCTTCGCCTAAAACCTGCGCGATATTCACTGGTTACACGTTTTACTGCATTTTCATTCTATTTTTAAATGTTTTGGTGCACATTCGTGTAGTAATTACAAGCGCATTGATATGTAAGCCTGTCCGGTTGTTGAAGTGGCATTGTTCTGTACCACTTCAGATACATACATGAGATATTTTGATCATTTCGTTGAGTAATGCACAACATTTGCCTTTATTCTCCTAATTGTGGCGCTGGAAGACATAGCTGCTTTTCAGAACTTTTTCGTATAGTCGAACAATGGATGAAGAATGAACGATGAGAGTTCAATGATGGAATTCTCCAAGTCAGAAAAATTAGCAGCGGCTAAGAAAAAGGTATTGCTTATTTTTGTTGTATTGTTATATGTGGGTGAAGAAGGCTTCTATATTTAGTTGCGTGAATTTGAAAGTCGTAAAATGAATGGAGGTGTTTCACCCATATCATCTGTTTCTTCTCATCACGAACAACCGAATGGACGACAATCTACTGTTAGTAATGTCTCAGGTAAGTATTGTTTCTTTTAACCATTCGTAATGTGCATCAGAATTCGTACCGAAATAAATTCTTATGTGTGACTCCCATTTTCGGAAAGGAAACATTTTCAGAACGCGACTTTCTGAAAAGACTAAGAAAAACCCAATGAGGCTAGGCCCCTTTTTCTGCGTGAAAAAGGCAGAGCCAGAATTTTGCAACCCCTTGCTGCTTCACACCCCGTGGAATTTGCTTTGGAAAATGATTGTACTTTCTGCAGGATCTGGATATTATGATGACCACAATGGATTTAACGAAACATCAAGTAATATTGAGCAGAGGTCGGCAGAGGTTGAGCAGCTTAGGAAGCAACTGGCGGAAATGGTATCATTTTGTTATTCATATTGATCTTTATGAAATACATTTCTAGGCTAAATATATTAGATAATCTGATCAATTTTCAACGTTATTAATAAAATGTATTGTTTTCAATTTAGCATGCTTATTATTCTCAAGTACATGCTGCATACAATGAATTGGCTGCACGAAGTGGGGAGAATGGAATGGAAGCCAGTCGACAACTCAACTCTCAAATTGTACAATTACAATCGGTTTGGTTGTTATTGGATACGATAACTTCGACGTCTATGTGTAGGCTCTTTCCCTGTTAGTGGAGGAGAAGACGGAATTGCAATGGAGATTACGGTCTGAACATGAAAAGATCGAAAGATTGGAAGGAGAAATTGAGGAGAGTAGAGTGAGTTATTTTCATCTTGTTTATTATCAGACATCTTCTGTAAGGGTGGACCACCCCTTTGCACAGTTTCTCAACTGTTGGTCTCCGAATTGGCTGAAAACTTGGTTTTAGGATAAATCGACCACGGAGATCACGAATCCGTGGTCCGTTTGACATGAAAAAATTTCGTTGCCCCAGGGCACGAAAAAAATCCGAAAATTCGTCAAAAATAGGAAAAAAATCCGATGTGTAAAGTCGATGTGGCATTCCAATTCTGGTCCCTCGAACACAAAATGATATAAAAATGAGTCCTGTAGCTTCATTTTGAAGCTCATTTTTCGCCCATTGAAATTTTCAACTGTCCGTCCTGGAAAATTTTTGCA
>JACMIF010003190.1:0-15359 GCA_014805445.1 Diplogasteroides magnus
CCATTCGGGCAATTGAGATGACGAGAAAAGTTTCAAGGCCGGCGACTCAGAGAGCGCTACACCGCTCAACCGCTAGGGAGACTGGAATGGTGTGGAATGATACATTACATACATTCGAGGAAGATTTGGTGGATGTCATTTCCTTCGAGAGATTGCGTTTCACGCTCTGCTTCTTCTTGGAGAATGCGAGCGCCTGAAGGATCAAACTACGCAATACAAAGTTCAAAGTATAAAACCTCCTTGAGGATTACCCCTCCGTTCGTGAAAAGCTGTACGTTGTCGTTTTCGCGGGGCAGACACATGAGTAGCTGAATGAGTTCAAACTACAACGAGAGTTCAAACTACAACGAGAGTTCAAACTACAAATGCACACCTTTTCAACATTTTTGATAAGGTTGAGTACGCTGTCGTTGGCTTTTTTGCACACCGGTTGTTGTTCTTGACTGAAAAGGGGCAAATTGGTTACTGTAAGGCGAAAGATGCGGTAGGATACGGTAGTGACTACGCGGGGAAACGGTAGAAGGAGGAGGAAGACTCACCGACGAGACATGATGAAAGAGGGAGGACTAACCGCCACCGAGTGAGACTAGGAATGAGAATGACGGGATGGATGCGATATGAGATCAGAAAACCACAGTCTGTCAAGTAGACTTTCATTCTGCAAGTAGACGTGCAAATTAGATGTTAATGTCTGTTGAACAGTAGGTTTGTGTTGTCTTTATTATGTATCCTAACTGAACTGTTGCTCCAGTCTATATATTTCGCATTTGAAACATATTCCGTGACAACGAAATCGCACGTAAAAATGAGAGACCAGAGTGGCATCCAGGTGTGAGACGCGTACCAGGAATAACAGTTTGGGTAAGATGCATAATAAATAGCGCCTAAGTGCAAGTCGCGTCCCATTTATTTTTTACAGGTGCCTATTATCATTCCCGACAATCGTACGTGGGGCTTTATCAGATATTTTTAGTTTCTTTCATTAGCATCTGATCTCACGCTCGCCTCTACGTGCAGAATGAAATCCTACTATTTGACAGGCTTTGTCAAATCACTTGTCTTTCACTCCTCGAACATACATATAACGACTCTTTCCCCCACACATATCCTCAAATATAATATGTGATACCGTCGAAAATGTTGCAGAAAACTAATCAAATTGCCCTTCGGAATCACTCTGGATTATGAGGTCCAAAACGGTATGAAAGTGCATTTCTCATTTGTTTAATCTACTCTGTGCGGATGTTTATCCCTCGTAGAGACAACAGCTCTGCGGAGATTAGACGAATGAGAAATACACTTGAAATACACTTTATTATCGTTTTAGAACCCCTACTCTGGATCATTATCCTTCCCCCAGTCACTCCGCGCAAAAAACTAGCGACACGAATTCCACCTTGCATAAATTCCACCGCGAACTGCGTACTCACTTTCCATTTCCTTTATTTCTCTATCGTCTCTCGCATCTCAACACTCTCTCGCTCCCTCGTTCTCTTCCATCCCCATTCACTCGCCTCCTCTCTGTTTGTCTCTTCTCTCCTTGTTATCATGATCTCTAGTACGCACTTTATTTCCCTAATCCTACTATATCCGCAGGATCTCACTCTCGTCCCAAATTCCCAAAGCCGTTCCCGGATCATATCGTTCCTATGATTTCTCTGCTCTTTATCTTCTATATCATCTATCGCTCGATGAAAAAATCCGGGCGGGACTACAGTGCCCAGCTGATTTTGCATGATTCAGTGCTAGCTGATTTTCCGCTCGGGAACCAGGATCTACTTCAAAATGGTGCACGTCATCGAAATTCCGGAGGCTAAGAAGAAGAACGCAGGTGAGTTCTGCATTTTCGTTCCTCCTGCACAGGGAACATAATACTTACCTATAACTTGCGTTTAAAAAATATTACTAACTTCACTCACTGAATGTCGATTGTAAGTAAAAAGATATCTTCCTTTTGTCTGAAGGCCTCATACAGTGCAAATTGTAGCAGAAAATGCCACAAAAATTACTTCCACCAATATTTTGCAAATTAACATGATTTCGTATCCTTTCTCAGAAATTGCATGGGGTTGTCTCTGTGATGACAGACTCGAACGCAATTCCATCATTTTGGCGCAAATGCTCACTGTGCTAATTGTATTTCGCCCGTTCTCCCATATCTCCAACCTAAATCTGAGCACTGTTTCGTCACTCCCTTCCCCTTAGCAGTTGGCCCTCGTGAATGGGCTTTTAAGGTTAAAATCCGAGAACTCGACTTTCATTCGAATCTCTCTCTAAAACGCATCCACGGACACTAGCTCCGTAATGGTGAAATTGACTGGTGCGCCATCGGTTCAAGGCTCAGCTGTCTATTTATCCATTACAGAGTGAACCTCCATGGCACTTTGTGTCGTTCCTCAAGGTTTCTAAATATACCCGATACCGGATAAGACAAAGAAGACGTATCTACATTTTTATACTGATTTTAAAACCTTTCTTTCGTCCGTTCCTCCCTCATTAGCAGAATAAGAACTATTGAAAGTGAAATTGTCTTGGCTGACCGAAAGATTCGAGGTAATTCCCCCTTGTATTGGAGGCAATTCCCGATTTCTCTGCTAAATCTCTCTCCACTTCCACATTTGCCGCACGCTAGTGTTGGCTGATTGTATGTGAATTCGGTTTTGTATCACTAATCGCGAGAGGTGCTACTATGGTTTCTAAATCGGTAGTCAAATTCATTTCTGATTCTTCCAATCTCCGCGGAGCAGTTGTCTATACGAACGTTAGACAACCGCTCCGCGGAGAATGGAAGGATCAGAAATGAATTTGACTACCGATTTAGAAAACCCTAGGTGCCTACAGCTTTTATGAAACATACCCAATCTCATATACTATCTACTAATCCTACCTCACGCCATTTTACGCTCTTGCTCTACCTAAATGGATGGCCACTACTTCGGGTTGACAGAATGATTACTTTATGGCAGGGTGTCGTAAATGGGACTATAGGGACAGCCGGTCAAAATTTGCATCTTTTCTATGTCTGCGTCTATAACCGCCCGGTCGTGTTTTCAGCTTGAATCCACCACTAGTCATGACGGCTGTCAATATAGTCCCATTTACGACACCCTACTTTATGGGCTATCCTTCGTCGTATCTTCAAACATATGGTAGCATTGAAAGATGAAATACTCCTACTGAATATACCACCATTTGTTTCTAGATGATATTTACGCTACACTGGAATATATGCATCCCAACTATGGTTGGCAGTTTGATTAAATTTTCGGATATGTTTCACCGTGGCTATATATATTATATTTATAAGAGCTGTGAAACATATCCGAAAATTTAGTCATACTGCCAACCTTAATCCTAACTGACCTGTTATACCTTCCGTACAGTTTTGATCATGCTATTTCGTCGTTTCTCTGACCGTCGCTCCTGATTCCGGTTGTGTTTCAACTGTGAAATATAGGGGAATACTCACTTCTTTTACCTCCATGCGTAATTTTCGGAGAATGTGAGCGTTCTATGTAGGAAGTTGTACCTATTCAGGTAGTTCTCATCCTTTTGACCTTCATTCAATTGCAAATACTGGCGCCTCGGGAACACCATTTTTCTATTGTGCACCTAAGGTCTTCCAGCTATGCAGTAACAATCGCAATTAGGTATTCGAATTCTAATTGACCGCTGTAATCGTCTGAGTACGCTATTGACCGTTTGACCTTAGCGAACTCATTGGCTATTCCGGTCGCTATCGGAACACGTTATCCAAGGGAGAATATGGCATTCTTCTAAATCTATAGTAAAGTGCATTTCTCATTCATCTAATTTCCGCGAAGCTCTTGTCTCTACGTTCCATAGGCAACAACTCCGTCTGGATTAGACGTATGAGAAATGCAATTTACGACAGATTTAAAATCACTGATTGGTACATTTCTTGGCATTCTTTTTGAATCAGTCATAGACTACTCATAGACATGTCGAGCCTTCATGTCGCCTAATTATTACTCTTTGAATAAGCCAGAAGGAGAATCCACAAACCGCTTCCCCCTATTTAGGGCGAGACGAAAAAGCAAGGATTTTTACCCGACGGGAAGCGCTTCATTAAGTCCCCTTATTGCTCATTGAGTACATATTGCACAGCTTCCGAAACATATACATATGACGTTGTAAACTATACAACCAGCTCCGCCAATTCTTGTTTTCTCCATCATGTTTTCTCACTCGTGTCATAACTTGATGAAAGTTGACACTTGCGTTTCTAAATCGGTAGTAAAGTGCATTTCTCATTCGTCTAATCTCGCGGTTGTCTTGCTTAAATGAGAGCGGAGGTTAAACGAATGAGAAATGCGCTTTATACCTTGTTCGCAAATCTTGCTGCCGGAGATTAGGGCCATGGTGACGTCAGAGATGCCGAAACCGTGATTTAGTGTCCTTATAGACCAATTTTTACTGTTGTGGCGCAAACATCTTTTTTTTATTTCTGCAATGGTGAGGGTGTATTATGGGTTTTATAAAACGAACCTTCACCACATAATGTAATGATTCGCATTCTCCCCTTGAACCCGTTCATTCTATTATCAGGGGAGCAAATTATTGTAGGGGTTGTTAAGTGACCCTGTCACTGTGGGACCTTGGCAGGGCGAAAGTGGTGATTTCTCTATATAAGCCCATGGGAGATATCTGCAATCATTGGGGGATTAAGAGAAGATAGAGTGACTAGAGATCACGGGGATAGAAGAGAATGCAGAGAAACGAGAGCGATGAGAGATCGTGGCGATGTGAGAGACGACAGAGAAGAAAAGGGAAACAAGGGAGGTGAATGAGTGGGTGACCGCTATGGCATGTTATTCACTTCACTGCTGCTGCTGCTGGTTCGGGGCGAATTAGTGATCATCCCACTACTTGTCGAGATTCCATCCATTCCTATTAGTTTGCAGTGAATTCACTAGCATTTACAACTGCTCTGCGAATCCCCTGCAAGGAACTGCCTCAGCAGATTTCAGTCCTCAGCGTCTGCGCTTGATATTATGCATCTTATTTGAACTGTTATTCCTAGTACGCGTCTCACACTTGGATGCCACCCTGGTCTCTCATTTTTACGTGCTATTTCGTCGTTACGAAATATGTTTCAATCAGGAGATAAATAGACTATAACAACAGTTCAGTTAGGATGCATAATATGAGTAGACATTTACTTTTTACCGTTTACTGCTGCTCGAATGATTCAATAGTCAGCTGTCGAAGAACAAGTGCGAATCTCTATTCCCACTTTTAATTGTAAGTATTATAGGTCAGTCTTTCAAATATGCCTCAAGAAACTTTGACAAATGCAGGCGCTTTGATCCTTACAAGTTACTGACAGTTGGAAAAATTGGATTATTTATAATAGATGAAAACTTGGGCTTGCAATTTGTGTATAATATAATACATTTAGCATTTTTTTCGAACTCACAAGACGAATGATATTTATGAGCTGTGGAACTGCAATTTAATGTCCGTCCCCTGTTATTGTTGATGTTTCAACAACAATAACACGGCAAGGGCGGTAAATTGCTCGAATTCCTTTCCTCTACTCTTCCATGCTCTTCCCTACATTCCTCCCTGAGTGCCTACAATCAACTCGCTCTCGAAGTTGAAGTACAGTTTTTCAGATTAGGGTTTCTAAATCGGTAGTCAAATTCATTTCTGATTCTTTCATGCTCCGCGGAGCTGTCTTCTTTCGCTCGTAGAGACAACCGCTCTGCGGAGAATGGAAGTATCAGAAATGAATTTAACTACCGATTTAGAAACCCTAGTTCAGATTGTCGCTTTGATAATGAGAGGAGTGGATGCCATTCAAATCATCCACGGCCGTTTTCTCTGCATAGACAATATTTTATGCGATTTCGGCCAACAGCAAAGTTGTTGCTCTCATCGAGATATTTTTGATGCCTGCCGTTCCCCTAATTTTCATGGGGAGAAGCTGAACCACTGTACCGTCATGGGTGATAGATACGAACGACATGAGCACTTGCGCCGTGATGATGAGAACAACGACGGCGCATCAGTCCATTTCACTATTACAGCGTAAAGCCCATTAGCGAAAGTTATCTTTCAACCACCCTCATCTCTGCCTTTGCATCGGCGCTATTTCCATACAAGATAGGTTTCGCACTCGTTCATTCACTTTCTACAAGTTTATTTGACTCCTTTTTTACCATGTTTCTAAAGCGGTAATTTTATGCGATAAAATAGATTTCTCATTAGTCTTGTATGCGACGAGCGGTTCTCGTTCTTGCGATAGAAAAAGGTCTTCGAGGGAATTAGATGATTGACAAATGCATTGAATTACCGTTTCAAAAACCCTACTTTTCACTCTGGTTCCCAAACGGAATCTTGCAGAAAACCAGTGTTCTTTCCATGGCGGAAATCTCTCCCTCCATTCACTTCCAACTCTCCCTTCGCTTTCGCTTTCAAAACAACTGGGCTAAGCCCGCGGTGATCCCACAACGGCTCCGTCCCCTGTTCATTTTCCAGTCCGCACTTCCGTTCCGATTCCCTACCTGTCGGATAATCCGCGCAATCCGCGTCTTCTCTCATCATTTGTTCTACAATGTCACCGGATCCAGAGTTTTTATTGTTGCATTTCATATTGTTGAAGCTGTTAATCACCTAGTATGGCCTTTCACAGGCCATACTAGGTGATTAACACTAGCCTAGCAATAGGCAACTAGATAGCGAAGAAATTACAGCGTTTTTCCAATCCGTACATCTCTTTCCTTTACTGTCCCTAGATCTTGTTTCTTTTTTGTTAGATTTATTATCCCTGTTGCAGGGCCACTGCTAAAGCTGTCTTTGTTTTGGCGCACTTTTTTCAGTCCGCTTTTCCCCTTAATTCCATGTGTCCATCGCAATTCCTGTCCTTAGTGACCCTAAGTGACCTGTTCGAGGGCGGGACAGTGAAAAGAGCATCCGGGTGCAATTTGGACACCATTACCCTTGACAATTCGACCCTTTAGGGGGGGGGTGGAAGATGCACTCTCCCGTTCACTTGTACAATCCCGCGAGAAGTCACTCGGAGTTTTGCACGTACTACTTTGTATGCAGTTTTTGTAAGGATTCGGTTATGTTTCAATGATCTTATATCTCGAAAGTTATAGCTTGCGTGAAAGATATCTAATCCCGTCAACCCTACGCTGCACGAACAGGTGAAAACAACGTAGTATTTTGCGCCATAACGATCAATTGGAGAGACGCGCGAGTGAATGTCAAGGTTTCCATATCAGTAAATAATTGTATTTTCCATCGAATGCAAACAGAAGCGATCAGATTAGACAAATGAGAGAAATACACGTTTACCTATTTAGAAGCCTCTGTGCATACCAATTATAAAGGAATGTAAATATTACTTTCATCATTTTGGCTCAAATTTTCATGGCTCTTCTATCTTACTGACACCATTACCTCCAACAATTAGCTCCCTTTGGGAGAAACACCTCCGCGTTCACTTGTAAAGTCACTCTCGGGATGTGTGTAAATACTTTACTCTCTGTCATTCCTTTACCAAGATGTCCTTACTAGACAATATATCCAGTAATTTTAGTTACAGTAATTTTTGTTGTTACAGAGAACGCGTTTTAAGTAGCTTACAGCTCTCCGTTTATTCCTAAATCACGGATTTATGCTTCCACAACGCTTTTGCCAAAGTGTACCTTGGCCTCAGCACACCGGACATCATCAGCATGGCTTACTCTTCTTCTTTTCTGTTTTCTCTCCCTCGCGCAAGCTTACGCGGAGCAAAGAACAATGCGCGAGGAAAGCGCTTGAACCCCGTGGGGATTCACGCACGGGAAGTGACTCTGACCGGTAGTTCCACTCTTGTTTCCTGTACATCCGTGTCGTTACATAAAAGTGACAGTATGAAAAATGTTAGGGTTACTTAATATTACAGTATACTGTAATATTACGTAACTTTTCTCCAGTACTGCTAAGCGATTCTGACCGGTAGTTTTCTTCTTTGAAATACTTATCTTGGCTTGAATATGTGCGTAGTTCTTCCTCATATTATGCAACCATAGTCCTCTGCGCCATCAGAAGGATCGTTTTGGTCATTTTGGGCCATATGAACGGTAGCAGACTTTTGAAAATTACATGATTTCGCTTCTGATTGTGACAACGCTTTCTTTTCAAGTCGTGATCTCATCGGCGGAAAGAATTGTGGACAGTTTGTCTCCTGTCAAGGGTTCGCTTCCCTTTCCTATCCAATACAACTGGCCTGCGAGTCCATAAATGTACTTCTTGTGTGTATGGATGATTGACTCTTTTCTTGTGTTATGTGGTTATTCTTGTCTTGTCTAGATAGACTCGGTGCATCCGCCGGATCTTCCACCCATCATTCATATCGCATTATAACGGCGAGCACCGGGAACGGAGTTATATATCTACTTGCTAAAGTCGGTAAGTAAGTTCATTTACTTTTATTAAAATATCAAGTCCTTTTTCACTGAAATTATGTGAATATACTTAGCGTAAGTAAATAAACTTATCTGAGCGACTTTCGTAGGAAACCTTGTTCTCGTGCATTTTAACAGCAATGGCATCGTTATTGTCTATTCTTTTCACTATCCTCGATCGGCAGAGATGTTTTAGCAACTCCAGTGACAATAGTCTTCCTCTTTCCATCCTCTTTCTTAGGGGCTGCATATATTTTCACCTCTTTGAAAGATATTTGCGTCACACTTTCGAAATGGGCACTTGAGCTGCGACGTGATGGCGCATATGTTGACTACATCACTATGGTTCAAATGCTTTGTTATCCCTTTCAAGCCGGATATTTCGCACGCTTTTCTTCGAGTAAGATCAAAAGTGCATAGTGTGCACTAGTGAACCTCGCCATTCTCGTCGGAAAGGTCGTCTCTTATTACGGTAGATGACCGCTCGGAAGAGATTGGGGAGGTTGAAAATTCCATAATGCGTCCCCAAGTGCATAGTGTGCACTGCCTGCAGAGAGGCACTAACAATAAAACGCTTTTTCCATTCGATAACGATGTCCAGATCTTTACCCAGTCTCTCTATAATGTGTCTGGGCAAGAAGAAAACTACGCACTACGGTCGCATCCGTTTGTCGATTTGCTCATTTCACTATCGGAGTGCAAATGCCCATGACGCTATTGTGTTTCGTCGGTCAATTTAGTATCATTTGACCTGTACGGTTGGGAAAACCTGACAAAATGCTATCTTTATATTTTTTCGCTTATATTGTGCTAAAGTTCAGCAGTCCTCCGCTCATCATCTCAATTCGTTGGTATCAATTTCGTTAGTCACTTTTGGGACCGCTGATCTAGGTACCTCATTCATCGCCGGGAAATCCGGGTACCGCATGCGATACCTTTCGGAATAGCGCCAAGCTTTTTTCTCTTCGATAATGATGTCCAGATGTTTGGTCAATGAAGTCAATGGCTTAGAGTTAAGAGAGAGGGACAATGGAGGGAGAAGATGACTTGTTATAATCCCGTTCATCCACTCTATGTAATCTTCACGTCACTAATCGGCTCTCGATAACCAGTAACACAGTCTCTAATGCACTGATCGATTCTCCCTTTTATAGGCGTATTTCCAAGGGTATCTATAATAAATCGGTAGTAATGTCTCATTCGTCTACTTTCCGCGTAGCGCTTGTCTCTATTTTCGATAGACAACAGCGCTGAGTCGGTTATGCGAATGAGGAATGTACTTTACTAGCGATTTAGAAGCGCTTGTCGAGTCGCCCTTTTATTGGCGTATTCGCTATGATTTCTAAATCGTTAGTAAAGTACATTTCTCATTCATCTACTTTCCGCGGAGCGGTCATGTCTATTTTCGATTGACAACCGCTCCGAGTGGATCAGACCTTACTACCCATTTATAAACCTTGGCATTTGCTTTGCTCTTTGTGACTTGTCACAATCATAATAGTAAATAGTAAGTCGGCTTTACTCTAGTAACTTTTTTCTGTGTAGACACATGAAGTACAGCTCGGCACCGTCGGGTTTCAGTCGTGATTTCTCTAACGTATAGTATCATTTTCTTTGGATATCTATGAATATTGACACTTTTTTGAAAAAAAACAACAAATCTAGAATGAGAAATGGGCGCAAACCTAATTAGATTACTTATTTTTCCACCTCGCAGTAACTACCCGTGATCAATGTGTCACAATGAATGTACGATAAGGGTGTTAAGGACCTTAATGCCATAGTGGTATTATCGAAAGTCAGGCCCTCACGATAAAGATAACGACGTGTCCAATTCGCCATTGCGGCGCAAGCATCCATGGCGCAGCTGTCACTCACCTGTCACAGTGACTGACAGTGTCCGGTTTTGGAAAGCAGCAGTGCTTATGTACAGAACATGCGAACAGAAGACAAGTTCTTGTTCGGTTGGTTCTCTACTGCCAACTGTGTGGCTTATTGATCTTATCTATTCTAATAATGACGTATTATTTGTGCGAGCCAACTTGATATGACGAGTCCTTGTGGTTTGTGATCTTGTTCTCAAAACAATTCGTGTGCCATTTCACCGTTTCTCTGACTACTACTTGTGATTTTGTGTTAGCAATTCCTCCCTGGTTAAACGGGCAATTGCGCCAACACATCATGATTCATCTCACCAATGTGGCGCCATAGCCCATGGCGTCACTCTTTTTCACCGGTTTTTGGGATGTGTGCGCTAGGGTTTGCTGCTTTAGTACGAGAATGGTTTTATTTCATGAAAATTATAACTGTAGAGACATCAAATCAGTGAAACTTAACAGAATTAGCACGAAAAATTCCAACCCTACTTGTGGACGCCTCGAAATAGATTGGGATTTCCTGTGGCTGACAACGTAAGATAAAGTGCACATCAGCCAGACATTAAAATGTTCCACCACTCGCTCCTATTTTCACTTTTCTTGAAGAGTGCGGGGCTGGAACAATGATGATGGCGGGACAATGCACAGTTCTCATTGGGAAATGCTTCCGTTAGGACGAATGGCAACCTTTTTCCGGATTCCTATACCTTAGGATTTCTAAAAGTATCTCCATTTTCCACTCGTCTAATCATCGCGTAACGAGTCGTAGCTACTAGCGCCTACCTAATGAACGATAACCGCTCAGCGGAATCAGTTCACAGATTTAGGAATACCAATTTAGAATTTTCCGTTTATAGCACCGAGTGTATGTTATCTTTTGCACTTCGAGGGCGAGAGATAGTAAACGCTGTATGATTCACCAAAAACGCGCAAACATGATCATTGTCTATCTTACCGAAATGGCGCAAGCGTTGTTCCTCCTGTGCCCGTAATCGGAACACTTCCTATGCACTCAAGAGCAACTGTTCTTTCATCCTCTTGAGTTGTCATTTCTTTCTCATTAAAGAAAACTCATCTGTTGATTTGTTGTTTAAACTAATTACTCTATCTGCCCCGATCTCCAAGGTGCGGTAGACTATCACCTGTCATAAGTACATTGATAGAGATCTCGGATCGTCTCACGAAGTCTATTCGTTTTCTCTAATTCATTTTTCAGCTGTTGTCTCTCGTAGCTGAAAGATAACCACTCGGCACGACTAAGAAAAAATGCACTTTGTGAGATGATTCGAGGATTCTGGTCATATAGGTAGAACATGGGGGCCGATGAGGCCAGGAGGAAATTAGCACCGCTCTTATCTTCCACCCTATTGCATGCACTCAAGTGCGCACGAACGAAACAACGGAAGTGAAACTGTTTTGTATGGCTTCTCTGGCCGCTCTCTCACTTCACCACACTCTCTCGCTCGTTTCTGTTTGTCTCCTCTCTCCTATTCCCTTGCAGGGGGAAACCCTCGACCCCTTAGGCGTTCGCTTTATGCGCGCAAACAAAGCATAAAGACCCGAGCGAAGTTTGATCACTGCGACCGAGAATTATGTGTTTATGCGGAGTGTTTAATGTTATTATATTTTAGTCACCTCTTGTGATTCTTTTCATTTATTTCTTTTATTTTCCTCTCATAAGGATTTTTCCACAGATACGATGGACTTCACTGTTGCATTCACCAAATTGCAGACCTTTTATCTTATTGGAAACACTCTCTTGCCAATATCTCACCGGTCAAAAAAAAATAACTGTAAATCGTGAAACATAGAAAATTGACAGAACTGCGGCCACTTTTCTCAACCATCCTGACTGAAAACGTAACAAGGCTAGTTCTGATAGGCCGCTGTTGAAAAATACATAGCTAATTGATGTAAATCACAACACGCCTTATGTGCCACATTGACCAATAATTGTTCCGTTCATGCTTATTTTCCTAAACAATAACTATGTTGGAATAGCTTGGTCCATATGCTATTCCTACATCATCTACATGATTTTGCACCGATTTTTATCATGCTAGCTTGTCCTGTCCTGAAACAAAAACTGATTGAAATATACGCCGCACACTGAAATTTACGTTTCCCTGCAATCACCCACAAGACACGGTTATTACCGCATATCTGCTGGAGATCTTCTTCACGCTATTGGCGTGTATCATTACCCTCTCATCGCCGCCCTTGACCCTATCCTGTCCATTCGTGCCCTTAGGCACATTAAAAGTGCCCTTTCCGCCCTTGATAATGGCTCTCTAATCAGCTCAATTAGGTCGGAGTAATACCCGCTGATACTGCTATCGCCTTCATTCCCCCGTCGTTTTTAGGCCAATCCTAAGATTTTACAAGAGTAGAACTACTGTCCTTTGTCACTGTCGTCCCTTATAGATTCAATCTCAATTAGGTCGAGTAACAGTGTTCGTCTTCTTTATGCTCACTACTTAAGTAGGAGTTGTGCCAGGTGCGTGGCTTTCACTCCCTTTACCCAAGACATCGTCCCTTCGTTTTCTAAAATTTTTTGTTTGTCCAACGTTTGTAAGCTAGGCTTTTGTTTCTATGAGTTTGTGATAAGCTTCCAACGCGTGAAATTCAATCACGCCATGCGCATTTGCGCTGAAATTGTGAAATGGAAATTTGAACCATGAAATGACAGCATGTCAGTTCATTTCGCCATAACGGTGCAAATGTCCATGACGCTGTTATATATCACTCTTTCCCAGCATCCTGCGTCATAAGCGCACATTGAGCGTTGATATCGTACGGTGTCCCAGATTTTCTTCCTTTGAGTATCTCACCCGCGAGCGATGAACGGTGGGATGGGATAGTGATTGAGATACGAAAGGATAGGATAGGGCGTCCTAAATGCGACTTCTAACGGGTGATAGACAGGTGCTCCATGAACATTTGCGCCATAGTGGTGCAATGGACAATGCGTCAACTTTCCTTGCACTCACAGGGCAATCATGCAGGGTGTTGCAATCTGTAGTGCAATTTTCATTCGCCTAATCTTCGCGGTGCGATTGTCTTTCTCATGTGATAGACAACAGCTCCGCGGACATTATATGGAAGAGATATGCACTTTGCTTTTGATTTTGAAACTCTAGCTCTCGTGTCCATGGTGAATTTGTCTTTTACCCATTCTAACAACACAGCTACCCTCTGCGCTGTCGTCTCTCGAGCTACTAAAGAGATTGGAGAGGTGATTTCCCTATAGGCGATCCTCTCGGATAGGAGTTTATCTCCGAGCGATAGTTTTCGCGTGAGAGACAACCGCTTTGGAGAGAATGGCGTGGGTGGACTAACCGCGTTTCCATCCACACTACTGGCCGATAGTCGCGGGTTTGGCTTGCGAAAAACTGCGTCTGTGCTGCTTCATGCAGCCTAATTGTTTAGTGATATTATCTACTGCGCAAACTTTCCCTTATCATTCTCATTCATCGTTTTGTTTGTGATACAACCGCTCTGCTGATTATTTTCGCTTCTTTGCACTCCATTAGTGGTCGAATCAGTAAACCAGCCACTGTTATGGATCATTGCTTCACAACTATCATCACGCAGTTTGAAGAGTAAACCTTCGTGTATGCTGTTATGATTATTTTGTCTTCGCTTTCACTATGGACAGTAATACGGTTGAATAGGCTGAGGTTACGATATCTTTAATATCACCACAAGCGAGTCAGGATTGTTGACTTCATAATTAGAGTCCACTTATCCAGACGCTATTGACAGTCACTGGCCGTCTAACTTCATTCATAGCCGTCGTTTCTCATCATTTCGCAGAGACGATCGCAAGGAATGAAGTTTAAAGGCTAGGCGGTCTCCGGCTGTTAATAACATCTCGATAGGAGAACCCTAATCGTAATGGTGATATGGCGCCATGCGGGGCGTATCCCAAGTGCACTTTTATGTTGTTGGACCAGCGTCCATTCTCTTAGTGGGGATATCCCCTAAAGATATCTCCAAATGTGTGTTTGTCTTCCACTTTTTTCTTCCCTTTTTCTTGCCTAACCAATTCTTGTTATCTGTAGTGATTCACTATGTAGCGAGCCACTCATTTGTGTATGTTTCAAATTAGCTTCCTAAGCTTTTTCGGAGGTTAATCACCGGAAGTTCACATACGTTTCCGCTTCTGAAGGTTTTTTGCCAAGGAAACTTGCAAGATTCTGTGGAAATTGCGAGACTTCTTGGCAGTAGTACATATTAGGTTGTTGCAAAAGTTTTGTCCCATCAAAATTTTTACCGTATATCTTTTTCAGGAATGATTCTAATGCCAGGTCACCTATATCATAGTGGACTATGAGTCTGCCCCTACCTGCCATATGTGGGTCGTGACGTCACGCCTTCTGGTGACGTCACGGTGTCTTTCTGCGGACACTAGTCAAAAACGCGAAAACCTTTTCGTGCTTATAACTTCTCGGAAAATGATCGGAAAATTGATGTTAGATATTCAATAGATAGATCTCGTGCTGCACTACAATTGAGTGGTGCTAGAGCATCCAAAGACAGCCCATCGTAAAATTAGGCCTGAAAAATCGATTTTCGCTGTTTTGAAGCTAGAGCCACCAAACTTGGCAGGAATGTGGGTAATCATAAAGGAAATTTTTTGATGGAAGGGAAACTTGTTATTCCCGGTATTACGAAAGTTATGGTCGAAAAATCGGTTTTGAGTCAACCCAAAATGACAATTTTGGCCATAACTTTCGTAATTCCGGGAATAACAAGTTTTCCTACCATCAAAAAATTTCCTTTATGATTACCCACATTCCTGCCAAGTTTGGTGGCTCTAGCTTCAAAACGGCGAAAATCGATTTTTCGGTCCTAATTTTACCATGGGCTGTCTTTGGATGCTCTAGCACCACTCAATTGTAGTGCAGCACGAGACCTATCTATAGAATATCTAACATCAATTTTCCGATCACTTCCCGGAAAATGGCGATATAATTGATGTTAGATATTCTATAGATAGGCCTCGTGCTACTCTACAACTTGGCGGTGTTAGAGCCTCCATCGACCACTTACCGGAAAT
>JACMIF010003191.1:0-15357 GCA_014805445.1 Diplogasteroides magnus
CAGAAAGGTCGAAAAAATGATGTTGCGTGACCCCATACTTTTAGTATATCATAATATTCTCCATCAAAAATGATTAATTTTGGTGGGTTTGCCAGCTCAAGAAATCGATTTTGAAGCGAGTTACGTCCTCTGGAACGATTCAGGTGGAAGAGATAAATCTGAACAAAGTTATGGCCCGGCAAACCTTGACGTCAAAAAACAGCTTATCGGAAAATTCTAAATTGCATAATAAAAAACTAAGTGGAACTGTGGGTTCACCGGTCTGTCAGTAACTTCTGTACTACCAAGTATCATAATGCACTACATTTGAGCCCGGCCTAAACAACTTGACAAAGTAGTGACAGAGGGGTCCAGTCTTATAAATACCGCGTCTTAACTACTCAAGTAGAGTAAGTATCTTTGTAGTATAACAACTCTATTACAAACTACACACTCATTATCCTACTACCCCCAATACGTACCTTCGCTCTGTTCACGATTCCTCCTCCCTGTGCCTCTCGCTGTTTCTGCAGTTCTTCCAGTTTCTTTAGGCGCATCTGAACAGGCGATCGATTAGCCATCGGTAGAGTATACGAGGTAACTTAATAAGGAGCATTCCTTGTGTCCGAAGATCACGGTGTACGTTAACTAGGGCCATAGACTCGTCCAAGTTTCGAAATTGTAAAGTACAGTATGCACGTACTTCTTCTCTCTTCCAATGAGGAGGAGTGCGCTCACGGTCGTCATCCATGCGAAATCGAAGTGCTCCACGTCCCTTCACCTGAACATTTCAAATAGTGAAGACCGGTCATTTCTCCCACCCACCTTAATCTTCTGTCCAGAGGATCCAAACTCAACTTCACTTCGTCTAGTACGCGATCCCGAAGATGGACTGCCTCCTCTGAATTTTTTGTGATTTACTGCTAATTGTTAGTAGGTGCCGCAAGTATAAAATGCCACTGCTGGTACATCCCAGCGAAGTGTTCATCACTTATTGGAATAGACACCGTACCTTCTAGGAGGGGCATCTCTCCATGGTGATCGACTCTCCCTTCTATTCCTGTCACCTCTTCCACTTCCTCTTCTTCCACGAGAACGGGAACGTGAACGGCGTCTAAATCATCGTCATTCAAGAATTCATAACGGTGGGCATCCACTCGTTCCCCGATTTTTCTCACCCCACCGACTTCAATTGTCCATTCGTATTCTCTTCAACATGCCAACCTGTCTCTCGATCTGCTTCTATCCCTTCTTCTATCTCCTCTGTCTCCTCTTTCTTTCTTCTCTTCCTTCTCCTTCTCTTTCTTCTCTGCTTCCCTCTTCTTCTTCACTTCCTCTGGTGTCTTCGATCTTCTGTACAGGAATGAGTGTTGATTGGCTGGTTCGGGGGGAAGATCCTCGGGGCGAATTGATGACAGCTACAAATGGCAATCAAATTGATCAATATTTAAAAAGAAACTGTACCTGTGCATCGTTGTTCTCTTTTTCTTCCTCACTCTCTGCTGAAGATACCGAAGATTCATCACTGCTGCCCTGCTATTTCACATTAAACAAACCATGCACAAAAACATTGTTACCTTTCTCTTCTTCTTTCTTTTTTTCTTGCTTTTCTCATCAGAAGACGACCTGAAAGTGAAACATGTATGATGTTGTGACTGTAACGAGTCATTGCAACATTCCAACGCATATTCCTCAGTGCTGACTAGTGTGAAACGTTGCAAAAACATAAATGATTTCTTACTCTCCATCCTGATGTCTCTTCTTGCTTGCTTTGACTAGTTCACCACATCGAATAATGATGACATCAGCAATTGGACGAGACTTTCCATCTACTTTGAGATGTTCAATCTCAGTCACAACTTCTGTACCCGAGACAACCTGCAAAAGGAGTTCATCTCAGTCGTTATTAAGTGTGTTATCATACCCTTCCAAATACGACGTGAATACCATTGAGATGAGGTGCGGGAGAGGTTGTGATGAAGAATTGACTGCCGTTCGTGTCCGAACCCTAAAACGAATATGCAAGGCTAATTCCAAGAAAGCATTAACAAACCTTGTTTGCCATACTGAGTAGGAATGGTGCATCGTGCTTTCCAGACAGATCCTCATCGTCAAACTGTCCACCGTAGATGGACACTCCACCAGTACCATCACCTCGTGTGAAATCACCGCCCTGAATATAAGCACATTATTGTTATACATGGGCGTCATTCTGCCTAAACATAGGCCTGTCACTATAGGAATCGATTCCGTGTACAGGCTCTAATGGCCAAAATACCGAATCTAATCTAATCCATGTAAGCTTTCATTGATAATTTTAATTGCGCACGATATGGATTCTCGAAATCTAATAAATAACTATAAAACTTTGAGCCAAAATTACATATAATGTCAATAATTGTGAAGTGATTAATAAATATATAATAGTAATAATTAATAACAATATTATTACCTGAATCATGAACTGCTTGATGACTCGATGGAAGCATGAACCCTTGTAGTGAAGAGGAACGTCACTACCTGCACACTTTCCCAACTCGCCCGTGCACAGCTCAACAAATCACAATTAGTTATTTATTTAAAATAAAGTATTTCTAAATACGAAAAAAAATATAAATATAAAGATATGAGTAACTACAACAATTATGTTGCTCTTCCACAATTTGACACGGGTATTTTGGCCAGAGGAATAATGAAACATTGTCCAATTAAATAAATAAGTACCTTGAGAAAGTTTTCCGTTGTACGTGGAGCTTTGTCATCATACAATTCAAAAACAACGCGTCCGACATCGCTGAAAAACACCAATCACAAATGAGAATACGAATCCCGTCCATACACGAGACTACATATCACAAATCTCACCGTCCATCAATAGTGATGTCGAAAAAGCAACGACGACGACTCGCCATCTTCTCCAACACACACTACACCAAGTTAGTTCTTCCCGGTCGTCTCCTTAACAACAGTCTTATAGGCTAGCTATACTAGGGTTTCTAAATCAATAGAAAACTACATTTCTTATTCATCTCCGCGGAGCAGTTGTCTATGCGATCGATAGACGATAGCTCCGAATGGATTAGACGAAGGAGAAATACACTTGACTATTCATTTCGAAACCCCCATCCAATATGCAGTCAATTCGAATGGAAAAGGAAATAAGATATGAGTAGCCACTCGGAGGCATAATACTAGAAATGCCAATGCAATGAGGAGCTGATGGCTTTATCCGAGAACAACAAACATTCAACATTCTCATCAAGAACCCAACGATAAAAACGGCTCCGATTCGACAATAAAATTACCAAAAATCCCCCAATAGAAATAGCAGACAAAAATTCACTTTGGAAATGAGAGAATCAGCTCACTTAGATATACTTTCTGTAAAACTCTTGACCAAAACAACGGAAGATGGATGACTGAATGCAACACAAGCAATAACAATGTGGAGTCCCTCGAATGAACAATTTATGAGAAAAGGAAAAAGGCCTAAATAAGGGGGGGGGGGGCATGGCCAATGGTGATAGTGTGAGGAAGGAATTAGGATGAGAATTCCGTTGCGCTCTCTGTATCCATTGTGTATTCACGAGTGAAGCGATGGAACTTGGCCACGAGAGCATCAACCTTCACCTCTCCACGCACCTAAACATACGAGATATCATGAATATCACTCTTTTGGGAGAGAGGGTTCACATGTTCTTGCAACTTACCCATATCATGACAACATTAAATAAAGTTACTAACCGCATTGTCCCTCGTGCGCACATTGACTGTTCCATTCTCTTTCTCCCTGGCACCCAACACCAGAATGAAGTTGAACTGCTCGATTTGAGCATTTCTGCAAGGGACAAGTCTCATCCATGTGCTAAGTCCATGCCTACCTTATCTGCTTGTTCAGAGTGTCCGGGCAGCCTTCATCGTAGACGACCTGGAAGTATACAAAATATTTTTTTCATATTTGGTTTCGAATCAATCAATTACAGTACCTCAAATCCTTCGTCAAACAGACGTTGCTTCACTTCCTTCGCGTACTCGTTGACTGACTCGTGTACCGTAATCACCTTCGCTTGTCGTGGTGAAAGCCAGAAGGGCCACTTGCCTTAATCAAGGAAACATGCAAGAGAGCTGAATAATACGGTTCTCACCAGCAAAGTTCTCCGTTAGAATGGCAGTCATTCTTTCAATAGATCCAAGCACAGCACGATGAATCATCACAGGTCGTTGCTTCTCGTTCTTCTCACTCAAAACAAACTTCATATTCCAATCACAATATCACTTATTGTTAAGATCTGTCATCTAGGAGTGCCACACTATGGAACCATCTTATGCATATAACCGTGCTGGTATAACAAAACAAATTTCAAAATGTGTTCCTATTGGCAGTTTCTAGTTGATCTATGGATAACATACTCGAAGTAGTGGAGATCGAAACGTTGAGGCAATTGGAAGTCGAGTTGAATGGTGGCACATTGATGGGAGCGCTTCAATGCATCCGAGATTGTGATATCGATCTGAATGGCCATTTGAGTCAGTATCAAAATGCGTCCTCTATCGAATACCTTAGGCCCATAGAATGCACCATCTCCAGGGTTGAGAACCCAAGGTCTTCCACTTGCATTCAGAGCCTGAATATCAGATATTATTCCGCGTTAACATTATGGTCATTTCGCTCCTCAAGAATTTTTTTGCTAAATTGTGCTCCCTCAGGTAGATACATAACAGTTTGTCGAGATGACTAAGACATGCACAGAAATAACAAACAATGACCTCCTTTAGTTCAGCCTCTGCCTTGTCCCATGTCTCAACATCACCCAAGAAACCTGCAATTTCATCCTATTCTATCATACAAGTCAAGTACCAACCTTCAGGTCTCGTAGCCAGATTCAACTTGAACGTGAATCCAAACACTTTCTCGTATGCAAACGAGAGGAAGTCAAGGCAACCCTTAACGACAACAACTCCGTAACTGTCAATTGAAGATCAATTTGTGCAACAAGCAATGGGGGGGGGGAATGAGACAGTGATAGCTCATTGTTGCCCATTTGTGTCACCGTAGTAATAACTGTTAAAGGTCGAGCTTTCAGCAGCTACAGTAATAAGAGAAAATGTGTGAACGGAGATATGAGCTCGAGTTTTAACAATCATTACGATTGTTCTACTTGACAGTTCATACCGCGATTTCCTGTCCGATCTGGTCGGAGCGACAGAAGATGTGTGCATCATCCTGTTGGAAACGACGAACACGCGTCAGACCCGTCAGTGCACCCGACATTTCGTTCCTACAACGGACTCATTCATCTAAATCTTATCATATCTCGGCTATAGAAGCGGTGAACATACGCATTACAGTAACCTTCCTATCACCTCGTGTACTCCATCCACTATCAATACAGATCATGATTCTCATCTACTAGAAAGAGTATCCGAAATTTCGTTTCCAATGACATCATTTCTATGACTGTTTTGTCCAGTGTATTTTTTCAATTTGAGAGACGTGGAATACAATCTCTTCTCGTACCTATGAAGCACTCCAAAGTCAGCAAATCGAATGGGAAGTTCATTGTGAGTGTGCGGCATATGACCAAACATGAGACAGTGTCCAGGACAATTCATTGGCTTCAGACCGAATTGTTCCTTCTCCACTTCGAATCTGAATAAGTAATAGATGATCCTTGATGTGTTTGTCATTCTCTACTTGAACATATCATCAGAATAGTGTTGCCAATGTCCACTCGTCTCCCACAATTTGCTGTTGTACATATTAGGAGTGATGACCTGAGCAACATCCGTTATCGACATCTTCCCCCGTACTTCTCAAACCTCCGTGAATCCTCTCTGTCTGTACTGCTTGCGAATGAACGTCTGCAGTGTGTTGTAAATGTGTGCACCATGAGGATACCTAAATGCGTATACCACACTAATAGCAGTCAAACTTTGGTATAATCACCAGAAGGCAGATCCAGGTGAGAGAGGATGGAAGAAGAAGAGATTCTGATCACGTCCCAACTTGCGATGATCACGTTTCGCTGCTTCTTCCTATAACAACAAATCATTCTATTGGGATTTGATTTTTGTGGCAACATACCGTTAAATGAACTATAAAATTATCAGATAAAATATATTTAGTTAAAATGACCTGGAACTTCTGCCACTCCTTGAGCTGCTTCGGGTCAGGGAATGAGATGCCATAGACCCTTTGAAGGGATTCAGCATCCGCCTTACCCTCCCAGTATGAAGCGGATGACTTCGTGATCTGCATGGCCTGCAATCAATCAATGAGGACATTGAATAATAATAATGTCAGGTCAGGCTGCAAAACGGATTACAGTCCCCTCTCTTAAAGAGCTGTGCTCTCTCACCACTGTATAACCGACAATAGACCGATAATCAGACCACGCGTGAGTAATAGTTACCTTGATCTTTCCAGTGTGTCTCACATGGGGACCTCTGCAGAGGTCGATGAGGGGACCGCATCTAAACAACAAATGTAATCATTACAAGTATGAATACAAGGTAAAGTACCTGTACACAGTCGTCGTGGGCGTCTTCACCTTCTCATTGAGAATGCGCACCTCAACCATTTCACAATTACTAATTGATAATCGATATCAACTGTACACCTTGAACTCGTTGTATTTGAACATTTCCAACAAGTCCTCCTTTGTCATCTCGAGACGCTCGAATGGTTGTTTATCCTAAATGAACATGGCTACTATTACTCGTGTGTCTGCAATACCTTCACAGCACATTTAACGATTTGGTCAATCTTCGGGAAGTCGTCCTGCGCGATATGGCGATCCTAAACATATGTATATTATCTGATGGACATATAAAACACAAGTAAAGAAATTATGTACTGGAAATCAGCGCTGGGACAGAAAATATTATTTTTCCTGAAAGCAGAAATTTCTTGTTTTCAAAAACCATAAAAAACTTAGTTAATAAAATTACAAGAGAAATTTTTTTCTTAACTTTTACGCTGTTTACAGCCCTGCTGGCAATCGCTACAAAATCAGCAGAACATAGTAATATTTTTGCGATTTTTCAAACCTCGTGCCACATGTCATAGTAGAATCCTTCCTGAATTGGCGGACCATAACATAGATGACCTCCACAGTATCTGCAAACAAACCACTTGCTCTCTCTGCCTTCCCCTTATCGCACCTCTCCATCGCTTCTCCAAGCACGTGGGCAGAACTGTGCCAGAACACCTGAAATGCAATTTCATTCCATCTGCTCAACCTACAAAAACGACATAAGCCATAAAGGATGTATTAATTCGTACAGCCTTGGCTTCGTCGTCATCGAACTTGAGAAGATGGAGAGTGCAATCGTCTTCGAAAGGACGGTCGAGATCCCACACTTCACCGTTCACCTAAATAACAATCGTAAATTTCCGAAAAATTTGAACTCTCACCTTGGAAATTACGGCATTTTCAGCCAATCCCTTGCTGATCTTCTCAGCAATCTGCAATAGTACATACAGTGAATAAATACTACCGTGACTCGTTCTGAGAAAAATCTTTGAAACTTCTTAGTAAAATTATGGGGCGCGGTACCAAAACCAATTTTGGCTCATGTAATCATCTCAGCTGGCTCTATCAAGGAAAATTAGTCAAAGGTACTGAAATTGATTTTGAAATTTTAGGCTCCGCCTACTTTAGTATATGACACTAATTTCGTTTCAAAAAATGTGGGTTCGGCCTGGGTCTGAAAAAGTCACGCAAAGTCACGACCTATTTATACACTGAGTACATGGGGGATGGAAGGATTCGTGCCAACTACATCTGTGCAGGCCGGTCATCGCCATTTACAGAGTGGTCACAACCTGATTTACTTGATTCCTAGTGCGGAAATTGAATACATTACTTTATTTCTCATTTTGCAAGCTGGCCACAATGATAGTTGCAGGGTGGTATCGTTAATTTGTCATGATCGTGCCCATTGTTCTTTGGAAAACAAAATGGGCTAAATAAACACATGGAAACCTGATAGGGCGTCGTTCTCCATGATTCAGCGTCGAATTGTTTGCCATCGGGAAGCGTGATCTTGATGGGCACAGGGGTCTACAAAAATCAATTGTACAAAGAATGCTATGAATAATTAGCAATACAGAAGTAATCTAGTTACTCACAGTCACACAATTTTACGTTGTATAATAAAAAAATATATAGAAACCTTTGCAGCAATCTTCTCTTTGTACTCCGCCATGAGACGATCCCACATTGCAAGGCGATGATTGATAAATTCAGGCCATTCTTGCATCTCAGTTGGGGCCTAAAACGCGACAGATCATCAAATAAGAGATAAAATAAAATAAGCGATTGCATAGGATGGCACACCTTGGACATTTTGATGTCGCCGCCGGCCACGTTTCCCTTGTCTCCTATGGCCATTGCCTCGAGTGTTTCGGTAACCATTGAGTGTTTCCTATGAGGGAGGTAGAAAGGAGAAGAGTAGGCGATTCCTCGACAAGCGATTAAATTCTTCCCGCTCGTCCCAGATAACCACTTAGAATACAACGCACCGCGTAGAGTAGCGACTCGTGCGCAACGTAAAAAAGTGGACAACGTCCTGCTCCTGCAAAATGCTTCAGAATTCACATGTTAGCTAGAATCCTTAAATACACCTATTGCATCAGAATGAGATTTCCCGGGTGAATAACTTAAGAGTTTAGCGAATCCTGACGCAACAAAGGGTAAATCCTGATGCAAAGCATACGTGGGCATTAGTACTACATCAAAACAAACGCCGTACGCGTGAATTACAACAGAAGCAGCAGAAAAACGAGAATTTCAAAAATGGCGTTTTGTCGCGTAGACAACATCGAAAAAACGCAAACGCGCACGATAACCACGTTCCCGTCTACATTACGGAATGCAAAGTTTTCTGGGCGTGTTTTACAGTAATACCACTTGATAAATTCCTTTTTCTTTTTCTTTCTCTCTTGCATCTCTCGCCCCCACAATGTATCACCATGGTAGATCTCTGTCGCAAGGACAATGGCCGTTTTGTATTGACAATGGAGAGGGGAATCATCTAATGACGAGGATCTAATGATCAGACGAGGATTACGGTAGGTCTCCCATGAGTGAATGATCTTCTCCTCGGGGGACATGATCTTTCTTTCATCCACTGGTTTCCTTCTGTTCCCCTTCATAATCATCTCTGTATATATTTCCACCCATGACCCTGTTGAATAAATATATGTACTGCTCCATTGCAAGCCCGTGGAATAGTTTATTCGACAGGTTGACAACGGGCGAGTAGTTGATTGAGAGGGCGATCTGGTTACAAGAGACTGTGAAGGACTGTGGGTCTACAACTAATACGAAACATCCAGAACTACCACATGGGGAAGAATTATGACCCGTTGAAATATGATTAGTGTCAATGGAGTGTTTTACACTCGACTCTCAAGTCTTGCAGAGTATCTATAGTGACTGTCGTCCTTTGAGGAAGTATGTCCCTTGAATGAAACTGCACGAGGAAGAGTCGACGATGACAAAGTCACTTCTGCTCGAGAGGTCGATGTACGACGGGGCAACTGAATGACTTATCATTCTCTATCCATTACAGTATCCTACCGTATTGGATGATCCACACACTGAAGGTTTGAGAACACTTGCACTCTTAACAGATCCTTCCTGAAGTGAGACATTGTTGATGTACATGGTTGATTGTAACCTCGAAATGTTTAATTCTATTCTCTAATTGTCTTCTTCTCCATCCAACTGGAACCGATGACTCCCGAATCGAATTCCTGCAATAAACTATTTGTAGTTAGGAGTCAATTCTGTTGTTCATTGGATCGGAATTGATCTGTCGTACTTTGGGGGAGAAGCAAGTTTAGAATGTGAAGGGGTTCCATTCTGAGATTCAAGTGTCTCTTTGTAGCAACTCCTAATGTAATCCCGTACGTTCTTCCTGAACATATTCGTGCAGGGAATGAATCTCAAGGAGACTCTTCAATCTGACTACCGTAACCCAGACTACAGTAATGTTTGACGAACTCTTCAATGTGTGAGAAGAGTCCAGAAGATGAATCGTCATCAGAATCGTTGTCTCGAACCTCCAATCGAACCAATCTCATTCTCTCATGTTGCTATCTTACCTGTGGTGATACAACTCTCTGGTACTTCCTGAGAGGGATGGAAGAAGGAGGAGAAGTATTGACTGTAGACTTCTTCTCACATGGAGATACATCATCAATGAGTCGATGAGGACGAATGGGAAGATGTTTGACAGGAGATTCCATCTGAATCCTTCCATTCAATCGTCGTCTTTGACAATGTCAACCATAGTCTTCCTCTCTTCTCTTTCCATTGGTGGAGGCTGTTGGGTGTATGTCACTCTTCCCTCAATCAATAATCATTATTCAGTCTTGTCCTACTACGACAACCTGATAGTACGGTAGTGTAGATGGAGTGGGAGGAGAACAATGGGAAGATTGAGTAGAACAGACCGTGGTGGGTGAAGGTTGGATAACTGAACGAAGTAGATGAAATGAGAAGTGAATGGAATACTAACAGAGATTCTTCTTGAGGGATGAACGAGGAATGACGTCATCCTGAATGAAAGAACATGAATGGAGACAAGGCAATCGTTGCCTGTTGGACAATGTTGGAAGTCTTGAGGTATGCAGAATGAATGTGTTGAGTGGATGGAAGAGATGAGAACTGACAATGGAATATCATCAATGAAGGGAAGAGTTCACTTACTGATACTCTTTGTTCCTTCTTGGAAGGCATTGAGATAACAGGAATGTTAGTCTACAATGGAAGAGTACAGAATGGATTGAATGGATGAATAGACTTGTGAAGGAGTGACATAATTGTAGATTGAACGAGGAGGTTCTGGACGAACAAGCATTCCCATATGAGAAGTACGATGAGGGGGACGATCGTAGATTGTCTCAAAGGAAGGAAATCAAGAAAAGAATCAATCCAATTCCAACCACTATATGAATTGTCCGTTTTGTCTCTATGAGGGAAGAATGTTGTGTTTGCATTATAGAAATATACGAAGAAGAAGGAAATACGGATGGAAGTGATGATTCAAGAAAGAAGAAAGAATCAATGGAAGGAAAGAAGGAAACGAGGGTTATAATGGTATGTATTATGTAACAATCAATCAATATGAGAATGAATACTCACAGAGGGAAGTCGTTCTCCTCCTTCAATTTGTGTCACTTCTTCAATGTGAATGGTTGGAATCTCCTAAAATAGTCTCTTCCATTCCATCTTCTTCTCATTCGTACCTCTACTTCAGTCTGTCTCTCCGCGTATTCACTTGTATTGTCATACTCTGATCCTTCCTCACTGCTCTCCTTTGTATCCGTCATTGTATCCTCCTACAGTAATCCTCCTTCTCCCTACAGTAATCCCATAACTGACAGTGTGTTCTGACACGACTTCCTTCAACTTCATTCCTTCCTCCTTCTCTCTCGGTTGAATGATGAATGAAGGAGCTCGTACAATGGCTGAACATTCTCCTCTCTACAGTATCCTCTACAGTATCCCACTTGTATCTTCAATCTTGACTACTGGATCGATGGCCCTTATGAGTTCGTTCCTCCACTTGCATATCTCATCATTCAACAGAATCAACTGAACTGCTCCATATGGGAATCGAATCTTGAATGTGCATCTTCTCTGTAATGGAAGTCAATGGAAGTATTTATTATGTATTGTCTACCATTTTGTCGTTCTTATTCTTGATATGAACAAAGTCCATTCTCATCACTGTATCAGTACACTTTGAGAGTACAATATTGAACCCTGTAATAGACTGAATGTTCCTTTCCCCTCCCTTGTCTCACCTGTGTTTCCCTTCATGTAGAGGATGAGTATTCCTTGTCCCGTGAGTACCAAAGGTCTTCTCACTTCACTACTCGTTGTATTGAGAAGACGTCCCTTAAGCGATGAGAATGAGAAGAAAGAGAAGGAACACTCACATAGTGACGAGTCAAACAGATGAGATCTCCAGTCACAACGATAGATTCTTGTGAAGAAAGGGATCGAAGGGGAACAAGTGACTGATACTAAACAACAAGATATTCAATCCATTCAACAGACAACACTTACAGTCTTGAGATCAGAGGAGGTCTTGATCATATCTTCCTCAGAGGAAGAATAACGGTCAGATGACCGCCCACAGGGGAAACACAATGATAGAATGACTGTGGATGAGACAGGGGACTGTCTAGAATGAAGTGTGAGAGAGCATGGTCTCTTTTGTCTGACCATTCAAATTCAGAAATCATATTTAAATCAAATTCACTTTGTTGTTTGAGATCAAGTTCATTTTCGCTTGTAATTTTGAATTCATGAAATTCGATATAAATATTTTACCATCAAACCATTACTCTCTTTACGATCCATATCGCCAAGGCGAGTTTTTCTTCAAATAAAGACAACTACTTAACAAAAAGTACGATACGTATTGAGCATCCCTATACATCCCTGAAAAAATTCGCAAAAGAGAAAAACAGACATATGACGGTAAAATGAATATGTCGAAATCAAGAATTTAAAAGTTACTTGCGAGAATATATTTCTTCTTCTTCGCACAATATCTGCTTTCCGATAGCTATTTTCAAAATGGTATTTTGATTTAGATTTGATAAAAAAAATAGTGTTTTGGTAGCTTTGGAAGCGTTGTTTTCATCCCATCATTGAAATAAACAACTCTCTCTTCACGAATTCCCTGTCTATAACACCAACACGAACTTTTGCTGCAATTTCAGTCTGCATTTCAAACATCGTCAATTTGAATATGAACTGTGAATTTGACTTGTCAGACAAAAAAAGAAGATTCTCTCTCACGCTTGATTGTTGAGTGGATGTGTATGAGACTGTATACATTACACGGATGATATGCAAACGGAAGAGAAGACTTGTGATGATGAAGAACAAGGGTTATAAACCGGAAAATTTGTCATCATTCTTCTCCGGGGCGCGGTTGCCAATCAAGGAGGGAGACAACCAGACTGCTGGGAAGAATGACGACAAATTTATCGATTTAGAACCCTTGATGAAGAATGATATGAATGGGGGAAAGAGAGAATGTGAATGGAATGAACGGGAAGGCTTAGTGAGAGAGATGGCACTTCTCTTACATTCACACACATGCAACACCTTTTTGTCAATTCTTGTTCATTCGAATGTTTCACTTTATCTTGTAGGGGTAAGAATATGATAGTGGATGTAGTGAGATGGAATGAGTGCTGTGTAATTGTCACTTATGACAATCTTTGTTTCTTTTCCCTTGAAGGGAAGAGTGTGAATTAGAACAAAAGAGTGCAACTATCATTCATTCACTCAAATACAAATGTAGTCTAATAGGCAGAGAATGGGATGAAATGAAAGGGGAATGGACTCAGTTGTTTGACTGTCTCTGGATGTAAGTGGCTCGTTCCTGAAAGGATTACTGTAATGTCGGTTACTGTGGATTGGTTACCTCTCCTTCCTTGTTGTATAGTCTATGTATAGGATGGTCTGGACATTGGATCCCTGTCCGAATGAGTAAAAAGGAAAGGTCCTGCACCATGACTCCGTCCTTTCACAGGGTAGGTCTGTAGTGACTGGGTCCTGTCCCGACATAGTCAGCGAACTGTTATGATACCCGTCAACAATGATGTGGTCACAGCCGGGGGATAAGACGTTACTACCAACATTTCTTAACCCCCTTGGTTTTTGGGTGGATCTGACGGCTAGGTACGTCCAACTCGTGGCCTCTGCGTTGTAGCGCTGTGCCTCAACCTCCGCTGCCACGTTGATTCTTTTCACTATACACAGACCGTTTTAATATGCGAGTTCAGATGAATAAATTAAAATCAGTATCGGTGATAAAAGAAAGTTTTCTTCATCCTCTTATTGCATTGTTTCATTGTTTTCATAACTGTTGAACACCGCAATGTTTATAGTGCGAGATCGATCGCAGCAACCAAACCTGTACAGGAAATGTGAAAAAGCACGTTTGTTCAAGGGAAATAGTGCAACTCTTACGTATTATAAGCTTCAGGTAAAGTCGAATGTGTCTTCGAAAGTCACAATGTTTAAATCCATAAAGCAGCTACGTTAAAACTAGCAGAACATTAGTCACCTATTATTGGATTAAAGTGTTCCGATGACACGAAATGCCGTTCTGGAATAACTCGTTTGGTTTTCATTTTCACCTTTCGCCGTAAGCAATAAAGTTGTTCGTCTCGTCAAGAACGTCAACTTTCATGTTGACAGTATTTCATGAAAATGAAAACGGAAGGAGTTATGAGTTGTGTTTAAATGTACTGTGCGGAAGTGTCCCTGCGCGAAAATGTCTAGTGCGGAAGTGCATGTGTGCATATTTCGTGATCCCGATATGTAAAATGTTTCACACACTGCAGATAGCAGTGTGTGAAATATCCTTATGCCTACTATCCTATGCAACTACCAGGGGGCGTCATCGGAGCAGGCAATTTTGGTCCGCTTACCCAATAATAGCGGTAGTCAACAGTTATAAACCGAATGAAATAGAATCGTTGAAGTAGTAATACTAACGAAGCATAATAGCACAACATGAATTTCGAGAGTCACAAAGCATGAATGTTAACAATATAAAGAGAAATCTAATTCCAGATGAGAGCGACTAAAACAATTTCAGCTCTATGGTATTTCAAGAAAAATCTTAATTCAACAGAAACAACTTCAGATTATTCAAGGGCAAAATAATTGTGTAGATTCATGGCAAATACAAAGCCATTAATAAAGAAAACGCGCATTCACAGGAAAAGTGAAAGTAAATCCGTTGAAAGAGTTAGGGCCATCGTGTTAACAAATCACAATGCAATTTCTTATTAATAAAAATGGTTAACAAGAAAACTAAAATGTTGTAAGAATTCATGTATAACTACAAAATCCTAACTGTTTGGAAATACATAAAAGGAAAACAAAGTGACAAAATTAATCTAGAGTCTTAGATACCTTCTGGAGGAGGGGACTCATTGCTTGGTTCTTCCCCATTATCTTCTTCTACTGCTCCGCCCATGTTCCTTTCCTCATTCGTCTCTCCATTCCCACTTCGATTTAGCTGCGAAGGAGCAGAGGCGACCAAATTGGCAGTTTCCGTCATGTTCGGGAAAACTGCAGATAAAAACACAATAAGTGGAGGTACTAATAAGTATTGTATTTAACACAGATCTTCTGACAGAGTGAAACAACACTGCCGCGGCACTTTTCTCAAATCATAATGAAAATATTTTTTCCTGACTATATCGACACCGCTGATCACGATGGCATACTTCATTTTGCACGAAAATGATTCGTTGATTTGATATGCCCTGAGGGCATGTTTCATTATATTTCATTTTTGAGCGTTTTTCACCGCTATTTGAGAAGC